>JAOTRH010485925.1:0-58716 GCA_034768845.1 Heliamphora exappendiculata
AGAGCTTAGTTGATCTATCCCCTATTTTCAGTTGTTATGCTGGTGGTATGAGCCCGGCAGGGGCATTATTTCAGTTTTAGCTATTTTCAGTATCAGGGATATCTGCTGTCTATTGGCTGAACGTTCTTCCAAAAAATGCCTGATGCTGGTTATTCTGCTTTTGGGATCCAAGTTTCTCAGTGGGTTTACCATTGGGCCGAGAAGAGTATAGTCAACACACGCTTGGGTGAGGTCAGGATCGGGTAGACTTTGTAGGGTATCTGAACAGCTAACTGAGTCAGCTAAAATGGCAAAAAATAAAATGAACTTAATAGCTCTGATGAGGGCAATCACTGATATACAGAGAACCGTAGAACAGCAGACCCAGGCTCAAGTACAATGTCAAGCGCAGATCCGAGCGATTCAGGCCTGTATGCCTATTGTGAATGGACAGCCGAATGACACAAATGAGAATGGAAAAGACTTCTGGGACGATAATCAGGCACATGATGCACCACAAGTTGCTGTACCACCTCGGGTTCCCCGCCCGGTGGTGGTAGAAGAAGAGATCACTACTCAGTCTAGGGGATTCGCGTTGGCAGAGAAGATTGACAGAATGGAGAAAGTACTGAGAAAGGCAAAAGGAGTAGAAGAATACATGCTGGATGTAGGTGGTTTATGCCTATTCCCATATGCAAAACTGCAGAAAAATTTTAAAATGCCAGAGATGGAGAAGTTCGACCGCACCGAAGATCTCTGCATTCATCTGAGAATGTATGTCGGAACCTTATCCCCCATGGGGATTGATGACCAACTTAAGGCTCAGTTATTCTACCGATCACTTTCTGGGGCAGCACAATGATGGTTCTTCTCTCTGGAAGTGGCTAAGACTAGATCCTGAGAAGATATAGCCACTGCATTCATCAGTCAATACAGTTATAATGTTCAACTAGATGTAAGAACTCGGGAGCTAGAGACCACTCGTCAAGAAAGCAAAGAGTCATTTGTGGACTTTCTGACCAGGTGGAGGGAAAAGGCTGCTAAAATGACAAATCGACCAACAGAAAAGGAACAGGTGAGGATTCTAGTCAAGAATCTCTAATCTCATCTGAAGCGTTATTTGATCACATAATCGCTCTCCACAGTCGAGCAATTATTTGATGCTGGGGTTCAGATAGAAGATGCAATCCATTCTGGTGCTATCGAGGAGGCCGAGTCGAGCCAAAAGCCAAAAAGACCTTACCCATCCAACAACTAAAACCATCACACCTCTTCCACTAACCCTGCATCTCGCTCTAACGAGGTGAATTTGCTAAACCCCCAATCAGATCGACCAAATTCTTCACCTTCATCACTTTCTCCCAGAAACGACCAGCCGTCGCAGCCAAAAATGCCAAGGAGAGTTTTTACCCCCTTAATATCTCTCTGTCCACGGCCCTAAATCGACTTATCGAGAAAGGGCTGATAAAGCTTCTTGACCCAATGCCGCCTCCTAACCCTTTACCGCTACGCTACGATCCCACCCTATATTGCTCATACCATCAGAGCCACGGACACTCAACCAACAACTGTCTGAAACTCTGCCATGGCATTTAGGATCACATTGATAATAAGGTCATTCCACCTTCATCTGCACCGAATGTCACAATTGATTTTAAATTCTTGTATTTTGCATGATTCAAGTCTCGAGTCAAGTTAGAGCTTTGTAAGTCTTTGCTTTGGCGACTCTGTTTTTAATAAAAAGAGTTTTCAAAATTTAATTTTCAAGGTGTTCAAAATATTTTCCAAAACATCTTCGACTTACCTTATTTTTGACCCCCAAAACCCCAACGCCACAACGTGAGCCATTTGACAAATGTACATGCGATTCTTTCAACTCTTTTTTTACAAAGGATGATTCTTCAGTGCAAGGCGAGCTTCCTCTGATAGTGAGTGAGTTTCATGATGTGTTTCTAGAAGAATTGTTTGAACTACCGCCACACATAGAAGTGGAATTTTCAATTGAGCTTATCCTAGGGACTGTTCCAATATCTGTACCATTCTACCATTTTGCTCCGGTGGAGTTGAAAAAATTAAAGATTCAGTTACAGGAATTACTAGACAAGGGCATCATTCGCCCTAGTGTCTCGCCATGGGGAGCTCCGGCATTATTTTCTGAAAAGAAAGACAACTCATTGCAATTATGTACTGACTATCAAAAATTGAATCACGTTATGGTGAAGAATAAATATTCGATGCCTAGGATTGATGACCTATTCGACCAATTGAAGGGTTCTGCGTGTTTTTCAAAGATTGATTTGAGATCGAGTTATTATCAACTAAGGGTTCGAGAGGAAGACATACCTAATACCTCCCTTTGTACCCGTTAGGGACACTATGGATTTTTAGTGATGCCTTTCGATTTAACGAAATTCACAGTAACTTTTATGGATTTGATGGACCGAATCTTCCGACCTTACCTTGATCAGTTTGTAGTGATTTTTGTAAATGACATTTTAATTTATTCTTTGACCCGAGAAGCCCATGAGGAGCATTTACGTGTAGCACTTCAACTCTTAAGAGGACATAAACTTTATGCTAAGTATGAGAAATGTGAATTTTGGTTACCCGAAGTAAAAATTTTGGGACATGTTGTGTCAAAAGACGAAGTAACTGTTGATCCATCTAAAGTAGAGACAGTGCAAGACTGGAAAAGACCACATAGTGTATTTGATATCAGAAGTTTCTTAGGCCTTATAGGATATTCTCGTCGTTTTGTAAAAGATTTCTCTCGTTTAGCGTCACCTTTGACACGACTCACTCGAAAAGGAGTTAAATTTATGTGGAATGATGCTTGTGAAGATACTTTTCAAGAATTAAAGAATCAATTAACCAGTGCGCCGATATTGATTATACCTAAGAGGGGTCTTGGTTATGAAGTATATTGCGACACATCTTATGAAAGACTAGATGTGTTCTGATGTAGCAGGGAAAAATTGTGGCGTATGGATCGAGGCAACTGAAAACTCATGAAAGAAACTACCTAATGCATGATTTAGAGTTAGCGGCGGTTGTTTTTGCGATAAAGATGTGGAGGCATTACATTTATAGATAGTGATTTGAAGTTTTCTTCGACCACAAGAGTCTCAAATATTTATTTTCGCAGAAGGGTTTAAATTTGAGACAGAGGAGATGGATAGAATACCTGGGTGACTATGATTTTAGTTTGTAGTATCACCCGGAAAAGGCAAACATTGTAGCAGATGCCCTCAGTCGAAAGTCTTTGAAGTCTTTAGCCCAGATTGCGATACGGGAATGGAAAATGTTAGAAGAGGTTAGAGAATTCAACTTTAACCTTGGTGGGGCCGAGGATCATGTTACTTTGTTTGCTATGGTCTCTCAACTTATATTGATACACCGTGTCATGGAGGCCCAATAACTTGATGAAGAGGAACAAATGTGTGGAGAACGTGTCACCAATAAGGAGAACGCCGAAGGTTGCACCAATTTAGCGAATCAAGGCTTAAGGTTTATGGGAAGACTGTTTGTACCTAAGGCTTGTCGTGAAGAAGTACTACGAGATTTTCACCACTCCCGACTCATAGTGCATCCGGGAACTATAAAGATGTATCATGATTTTCGATGACAATTTTGGTGGAATGGTATGAAGAAAGATGTGACCTTATTTGTCGCTAAGTGTCTCACATGTCAACAAGTAAAAGCAGAACATCAGCGATCGGTGGGCATGCTTCAGCCATTACAAGTCTCAGAATGGAAGTGGGAACACGTAATGATGACTTTGTTTCAGGCCTTCCTAGATCACCGAAAGGTCACGATGCGATATGGGTAATTGTGGATCGATTGACGAAGTTTGCACATTTTCTACCATTGCGCACAACCGACTTCGTGGATAAGCTAGGAAGACTCTATGTCCAAGAGATTGTGTGATTGCATGGCGTACCCATATCAATAGTGTCGGATCGAGATCCCCGATTTACCTCGTGGTTTTGGCAGAGCTTGCAGGCAGCTTTGGGGACCAACTTACTCTTTAGTATAGTATTTCACCCTCAAATAGATGGACAGTTTGAGCGTGTGATTCAAAATTTGGAAGTTATGTTACGAACTTGTGTGTTGGATTTTTATAGTTCGTGAAATGATCACTTACTGCTAGTTGAGTTCGCATATAACAATAGTTACCAGGGAAGCATCGAGATGACACCATATGAAGCCTTATATGGAAGACTATGTAGATCTCCATTGTGTTGGACCAAAGTTGGAGAAAGATCACTGTTAGGTCCCAAATTGGTGAGGAAAACAACCAAAAAGATTGCAACAATTCGAAAGCAGTTGATCACGGCTTAGAGTCACGAGAAAAGCTATGCCGATAGACAAAGACAACCATTATCACTTGAAGTAGGAGATTTTGTATTTCTAAAGCACCGAAGAAAGGCTTAGTAAGGTTTAGTAAAGGTGAAAAGTTGTCACCATGATTTGTAGGACCTTTTGAAATACTTGAACGAATTAGAGAAGTAGCGTACCGACTGGCTTTACCACTGCGGCTTTCATTTGTACACGATATTTTTCATGTGTCGATGTTACGAAAATATGAGCCCAACCCCTCACACGTGCTAGATTGGTCAGAGTTGAGGCTAAGAGAGAATGTTTCTTACGAAGAACCACCGGTGAAGATTTTGGACACACGACAACAAATTTTACGGGGAAAGACCTTATCCTATGTAAAGGTGTTATGGCAATATCACGGTGCGGAAGAAGTGACCTGAGAGAGAGAGAGAGAGAGTGTGTGTCAGACATCTGGCCCAAATATCCTGGGCTGTTTGAGTCTTAAGAAGGATTGAATTTCGAGAACAAAATTCCCAGAGGGGGGATGGTTGTGCCAGCCCGGTAGGTGCTTATTTTATTTTTTCTTTGCCTTCAGTTAAATGTTATAGTGCGACGAAATTTTGAATGTGTTTTAATAAAATAGTCATTAATGATCGAATTAATGAGTTGTGGAATGATTTTAGGATATAAGATAATGATTAATATTCACAACCATATTAATGGGAAAAGTTGAAATGACGTTATGAGAGTGAAGTTGGAGATTGGAGTTTAGTTCAAAGGAATTTGCTAGATTTTAGGTTCAGGGATCACTGCTCGAGCGGTGGGGGTCCACTCGAGTGGGCTATCGAGATGGATTTAGAAGGTTCTTAGGCCTTGGAGAAAATTTAATGGAGAATATATATAATCCTCAGTATACTAGTCACGTGAGAAACCCAAAATCACTTTCCTCTCCTCTTCTCTCTCTCTCTTCATGAGAGAACACCACCATACCCTCAAAACCCTAACCTTCCATTTCCAAAATTGAAGACGAAGGCATAATTGGGAGTCACCAAGGGTGGAGATCAAGCTTTGGAGCAAGGAAATTGAAGATAAAGCATTTAAGAGGTAAGAACACCGAACATTTAAACACTAGGTGGGGAGATTTGTAGGAATCACAAGCTTTTGAGCAAATCCAAGATATGATCTAGATTTTCTCGTATGTTTGTGTTGATTTGAGTTGATACTTTGCTTATATGAGTCACAATCTATTTGATTTCATGTGAACTTTGAGAACTTAATAGGTGCGTGTGAGTATTGTTGGGTGTTATGAAATTGGGGGTTTTGAGAAGTGATTTATCTTGATTTTTTTAAAATTTGTGGTATCAAAAGGGGTTTATGAGATTTGGACTCAATGATTTTGTGTTGGAAATAGGGATTTAAAGCCTAATCTTGAATGTTTATGAGTTTTAGGTTTTGAGACTCAAAACAGGGGAAGTTTTTGGATTTTCTCGAGCGACAGCGCGCTCAAGTGGATCCTTGTTCACTTGAGCGCTCACATGGCAGAGAATTTGGGTGCTTGAGCACACTTTCGTCCGCTTGAGCAGACTGCTGCACTGGGCCAACTTCAACTGATCATATTTTTCTCATTCGAACTCCAAATTTGGTCATTTTTGTACTCAAACTTAAGCCCCAAAAGTTTTCTTTCAAATAAGACTACCCTCACAAGAAAATTATTTTTGTAGAAAAAGTTATGAATAAAATAGTGAGAGTATGCCAAAAAATTTTAACCGTTTATCACCCATTTTTAGCCAAATGCTTTATGAAAAAGTTATTTTCATCATTGTTGGACTTTTTTATCAAATTTCTTGTCTCATGGACTAATGCTAAATCTATATAGATAAATTTGGGTTGGACTGTATGCGTAGGACCAATTGGTTAGATTTGCTTTCTAGAATGAAAGTGGACTTCGAATTGGTGTATATGTACATGATTGGTGTATTCCTTTTAAAATGGTATGATCTTGATTGCATTAACCTTGTATTGTTGGCACTTTGTAAAGTTGAAGAAAAAGATGTGAATTATGATAAACTATGTAATGAAGTTGATGATGCATTTTGATTTGAAAGGAAATATTGGGTACTAAAAATAGAACGTGGTTTGGAAACGAATTGGGAAATTTGAATTTGAAATTGAAATGATAATGTAGCAATAAGTGGGAGAGGAACCAATGGTGGGTTAAACCCTCGGGTTGTGAAAATGAAAGTGACTAACAAATAATGAACCGTATGGATTGATGTGGATTAAGTTGGGTTTGCACAGCTCCGTGGTGAAAGACCAAAAAACTTGCGCAAGATGGGGACCACATGCCCACGGGTTAGCCCCCGAAATGTGGTGTTGTATCGTGGTGAGTTATAGAGCTATCTATTGCCCAATTGTTTCGCATAGCCTATTAAGAATTAATAGGGAGGGGTTTCTATAAGCTGCACCAAACACTAGTTCATTAGATGTGATACGATTTTGTGAAAATTAGAAAATAAAATAAAAAATTAATGTAATGAGACACAAATTGATAATGGAGACAAATTTGCGTGTGTGGGTATGTGTGTGTGAGATGAAAACAACTTGGTAAAACTTGCATGTTTATTTCGGTTACACCCATCACACCTAACAAATCATGCATTACATTGAGTTAATCTTTATCCTACGGGTTTCGGCTCATGTATATATGCTAAACCATTTCAGGTTCCAAGAAGCATGAGCGATACCAAAGTTAGGGAGGCATTTTGGGAAGGACTAGTGGATGGAGCTAGAGTTCCTCTGTTTTTGTTATGTTGTACCTCAAACTAAAGGAACGAATGTAATTAATACGATAGCTTGAAGTTGGATGTTTACTGCTATAAACTCTTAAATGGTTCTATAAATAATTTTTTGAAACTTGGATAGTTTGGTTTGAATCCTTTAAATGCATATATGAAAGGAAATGTTTTCTTATGTTTGGATAATTACCAATGGATATAATTCGTGTAAGGTATGACCTGGGTTTTAGTTCACGGACTCAAGGTTCGGGTCGTAACATTGATCATGTAAGTGATCTCATCAGGCAATGGAGAGGCATGAATTCTCCACTTACAACCCTAGCCACCACAATGTACAGTAATCCTTGTTCTCTCATTCTTGTCCCTCACTAGTTGAAACCTTTCTTGAATGACGTAGTCCTTCAGTGCTTCACTGAACATAGTGATATTAGGAAACAACAATCCAAGAACACTTAAATATATTTTAAGCAGTTTGGTGGCTTCAAACCAAGAACTTGAAATATAAACAAAGGGATTTGAAGGAGAGAGAAAACAATGGGAGAAAGAGAACATACCTTGCAAAGTAGAACAAGACTAATGCAATACCGGCAAGGAAATGCGTAGCTAATGTGAGGTAAGGCGATGATGGCGCGGTAGTGCAACGACAACAATGAAATGTGACGGCAGAGCTGGTAATGAAGTGAGGCGGCTTGGCGACAAGGAGAAGCAATGGCAGCACGGTGGTAGGTACTTGACGATGGCGCGACGGTGGTAGGAAGTGCAGCGGTGTCGCAGCTTTAAGGGAGAGAGAGAGAGAGAGAGATAGATCGCAGGGTTGGGATGGGTTTGGGTTTGGGGTGGCTACGTATTGTAATGGGATAGAGAGAGAGGGAGCAATATTAGGGTTTATTAATTCTTGTCAAAGTAAAACTACGTAGTTTTACTTTTCAGATTAATAAAATGACGTAGTTTTATTTATTAGGGTTTATTAATTCCCGCCTAAGTAAAACTACATAGTTTTAGTTTTCAGATTGATAAAATGACGTAGTTTGGTTTATGAGTTTTTGCGACATGCCAATGCAAAAAAAGGTTTTTTTGTGACTAGAGTTTTTGTTATGGTCAATTTATCGTCGTGAATAATCAGTTTTTCTCTTTTGCTTCAACCATGCTTGCCGTTTCAAAAACAAAATAATCTTTTTGCATTAGCTATTCAATTATTTGCAGCAGTTACAACAGCCGTTCAAAAAAAATAGACTTTTTGCATCGGGAAATTAGCCGACACAAAATAGTGTGGGGAAAAAGGTACTCTTTACATCGGCAAAGAAGTCGACGCGAAAAACCTCGAGGCAAAATGCTCTTTTCCTAGTAGTGAGAAAAATCTTATGAGATTGCGTTTTATGTCCAGACCTAGATTTTTGTAATATTTGTCATTTAAAATTGGTTTAAACTGATTTGAGTGCATAAAACTCGAAATGTGACTTTTCTCCCAAAACATGTCAATTTCAAACTACCCTCTGTTGTAAAGGTAAAAACCATATTTTTAAATGAGATTTGAGATTCAGTGTCTTCAAAAAAGTTGTAGCCAACATGTTTATTTATCTATCCACTAAAACAGAGCCTCTTTTGTTGAGATTTGGATGGTTAGAACCCCTCTGTAGTTTACTATTCATGTTTAGTGATTAAAATAGCTTGCTGTCACATCTTTTTGTGTAATCCAAAACCCACATTTTTAGTGATCTATTCCAAAAGTGATTTCCATGAAAATGTTAGGGGCAGTTCAATCTAAGTACTATCCAAACATTAGGCACTTTAGCCTCTATTTGACACCTCAAATGATTTCTACATTCTCTGTTGTTTCTGTTGAGAGTTCACCATTGTTGAGTTTTAAATGCTGATTATACCCATTTTTTTAATTGAGTTGTTTCTCAAATATTTTCTTAAGAACCACTCTGAGCACTCTTCATAAGAAATGTAGAGAACATCTTAACCTAAAACATATCTAAAATTTCAACTCGAAAGAACCTGTTTTGTTGCCCCAAACTCGTGACCTTCTGAGAGTTTTTTTCTTAGCTAATTATAAGGTGCTATTGAATCCTTTTCTTTCGTGGAGGACAAATAACCTAGAAGCCTTAGGATTTAGCCTAAGTGCCCATCATTAAATTTGTAGAGAATATTTTAATTTAGTATGTGACTAAAAACCATAAGTTTAATCAAAGTCTAAAAGCCCCAAATGGTTGCTGCAAGTTACAATTTAATGCTTGGAAGTCTAATTAATAGTAAGATGTTAAGTGAAATGTGAAGCATGGTCTTTATGTTTGGACTTGTTGTATGATTGACATTAATTACTTTATGAAATTTATCGTGTGATACCATTGTATGATGACAAATGACCTTGCCAAATGATAGAGATCATGCTTTAAATAGTTGTACCCATGCTATACTTAGTTGTGCCACATGCTTTGAATAATTGTACACCATGCTATGTTTAGTTGTACATCTTGCCATGCCTAGTTGTTTGTCATGTAATGGTTAGTTATATCTCATGTTATGAGTTGTTGTACTATGAGCATTGTCACATTGCATTGAGGCATCTTAGGGTTCATCCTTATATAACTGATGTATTGTCTTATCATGGTTGTTTAGGGGTGTCTTTGGGGTCAGTCACCCGTTGTTTCTTGGTTTAGGGTGTCCCTGGTGTGTCAGTTTGTGAATTATTTGGGATGAGTTCCCCATGAACACCCTAGGTGTGTCCCCAGTGTATGGATATTGATTATGTTTTGGGGTTGTGACCCCTTACGGAAACCATGGGTTCGTCGCTAGCTTTCTTGATATCTGTACTTTAGACTTTGGGTTGACACTAGTGAGGGCATCACGTCTCTTAAGGTGGGTGCTTTGGGTACACGGCTAGATTTTCATCAGTCCTGGTTGCATTCGGTAACACGACCGTATTGCACGGGTTCCCACCCCATGCCGTTGTGACTGAATAGAAGAGTAGGGGCATGAAGCCTAACGACGTGGCTATCCTTCACAACGAGGTTCGATTGATGGCTTAGTGTTCAATTTATCTAATGAAGTATACTCTTATTCAATTAAATTAGTTGCAATGTAGGAGAGATATGAGATATAACATACAGATCATCCACCAATATACCAGAACAAATAAAACGTTTATTTCTCTTAATAACCATAAAGTCATTAAAATGAACAGAATATTTGTTCTTCACCAAATTAGAAATCGAAATTAAATTCCTTCTAAATAGAAGGTACATAAAGAAAATCTTTTAAAAGTAAAACCCAATCTCTACTAAAACTAAGAGTAGCATCTCTCACTGTAACTACTACCACCCTGGTATTATTACCTATATGTAGGTAAATCTCTCCATCACTGAGTTGTTGGGTTTTCTGGAACCCCCGCAATGAATTGCAGACGTGATTAGTGGCTCTCGTATCTACACACCAGGTACCGGTAGATAACACTGCTAAACATGTTTCCACAACTAGTGAGCAAAAGTTACTTTTCTTGTTCTGTTTGCTGAGAAAAACTAGATATTGCTTTTTTCAGTGTCGTGTCTAGTAGCAATGAAAACATCTGGCATATAAGTGGTGGTTAGCTCCAGTAGCCAGGAGCTGCCAATGCCCCACTTCCACCCAGGGTTCGAACTCTAGGGTCCCACTTCCCAAATTAACTTTCCAAAAAAAAAACATCTGGCTTTCAGCTTTCTCACACCAGTCCGTAGCTCACTAACTACTTTGGAAATCGTATCACCCTATTTCTAAACTTTTTTCTTCTCCTTGCCTTTCGGCTTATAGTAAGAACCCTTTTCTAAAATAAACACATTTCCTAGAATCCTAAGAATACCCTCAGTAGTTAAAGTAATATCCATATTCCTTTTCGAGTGTACATAGTTTGGTTCCGTTAGTTTTATTTTCTTTGAGTATAGTCACGAGTGAATTGAAAGCCATTTTAATCATGAGAATCACATAATTAGAAACCATTAATTATGACCAGAAAAACTTTGAATTTTATTTTAAATTGGTTTCCTCTACCATTTAAAAAAATTCGTCAGCAGTTTAGTACCCTGTAAATAGCAGGCCTCGATGGGAGAACGGCTACTATCCATCGTTTGTCTAAATAGGACAATTTCTATTAATTTTACTATCTAGACAACAAATCGTGCCAAGTAAAATTAAATAGCTGACGTAACTTCGACCCCATTAATAATAGTAGTAACTCAGATGGAGATAATACTATTTTTTTTGGGTAGTTAAGTGAGGAAGGGGAGATGGAGACCCTAGGGTTCGAACCCTGGGGGTGTATGGGGCAAGTGCAGCTCAGGCCACATGAGCTGGCCACCACACGAGATGATACTGTTATTTATAACTAAGTGTTAACCACCTAATCTCGAATCAATCGCTTCCCAATAAATTATTCGGATGGAGAAGTGATCCACACTAACCATTATCTAGAATTATTCCTGAAGGAGATTCGTATTAGCGATACTACAATTAATTCTATTCGATGGAGAGGAAGGCCTTACCGTCGGCACACACAGAATTAATTACATCACCTACGAACTAGTAATGAAAATCGAAAAAATTTATCTGTGAATAAATTTCATCTCCCACTTAGTTTTTTAAAATATTGTTGAGAGTTATAAAAACTATTTAAATAAAATAAATTTATTAATTTTAAAAAATCACACGATTTGAAATATTTCGATTTTTTCAAATTATCTTTTCGTGTTTTAATGTGTAATAAATAAAATATTCTAAAATTTTAATTTATTTAAAAAATTAATTTTTAATAAAACCAAGAATTTAATTTAATTTTTCAAGTAACACATTTTTTCAAAAAATAATAATCTATTGAAATTAAACTATTCTTTCTAATTAATTCAAAATTCAGAATTAATTTTTATGTTTTTCTAAGATATCCGATTTGAAAAAAATAATCTTAAACGTATTATTTTGTAACAAAATAAAATATCTAAGATTTTCTAAAAAAAATTTAATTAAAGAAATATTTTATTTTATTTTTTCGTTACAAAAATTAAATAAAATTGAATTTTTCTAAATTAATTAAAATAAATAGAATATATATATATGTATATATATATAAAACAATATATATCATCAATGCAGTTAAATAATATAAATGTAAGATATATATGCCCCAATTTTATGATCGAATCAAAACTCTATCGAGTTTTATCCTCCTGACAAACGATAAGCTTGAAATTATTCAATCTCATCAGAATCAGCTTCTCGGCATCCAAAACCTGTCAAGAATCTTCGTAATGCAGTGTTATAATTATATAACACTACCCGAGTCCCAAAACCACCAAAATAGCCGGCCATAATAGCCCAGCCACCAGCCACCGCTGGTGCTGTTTCTCCCTCGTTCTGTGCTTGTCTCAACTCCTGTTTCTAGATGTTTTTAACACTAATATGCAGCCACATGATGCCCCAAAGAACGTCCAAAAAATAGTTCAAAAAACCCTAAAAAATAGTCTCCGAAACAGCCCTGTAGCCGCCACAAATCGCCGCTACTGCTGCTATTTTTCTACCGCTTTTTGCGACTATTTTTCACAACTTTTTTGATTGTTTTCCAGCCATAGATTACTGCTGTTTTATGCCTAAAAACCTTCTCAAAATTGTTTTAAAAACACCTAAAAAACCACCAAAACACTCCAAACCGCCGCCGGTGGGGCAATTTTGTGCCAATTTTTTTCATATTTTTGGAAACTATTTTGATGCTGTTTTTTAAGCCTAAAAATTGCAGAAAACTTGTTGAAAAACCTGTCACAAAATCCATTGAAAAACCACTGCAATTTGTGGCCCGAAACACCCGAAACCACAACTGGTGCTTGTTCTTTGTGTTCTTCACGTTTTTCGTATTGTCCGTGTATTCAAACTTGTTCCTACATATATCAAACAATATCTAAAGAACAAATAAAGTTTTTACATTGAAATCTATGTTCCGAAGACTCACAATTGATCTAAAAAGCCTAAACTATCACGATTAACTCTCGTGATTAAAAAAATAATTGTATCATCATTCAAACCATTCAATCAAATATGAACATATCGATGATCATAAAATCGAGATTAAAACGCCTATAAAATAAAATTAGCATAGTTCTAAAGCTACCTGATCCCTCGATTAAACAATATTCATTAACCAAAACGGCTCTGAACCGCATACTTGACAAGGGTCCTTGGCATTTTTTGGGTAAGCTCCTCATTCTGCAACGTTGGAAAAAAATGGTTTAAGTTTGCTAAGGAAGCTTTATCTAAAATCCCTATATGGATTAAAACTCCATGACTTACAGCTGGAATTTTGGAACTATCCTTGCTTGAGTAGAGTCACAAGTGCTATAGGGGTTCCATTTTACTTAGATCGAGCTACGAATTTCAAGCAGCATATTTCTTATGCTCGAGTATGTGTTGAGATTGATGCGGGGAAACCTCTTAAGCATTTTGTTCAAATTAAGTGTGAAGGAGATACCATTATCGTGGGTGTGGAATATCAAGGTTTACCAGCTATGTGCTCCCTGTGTATTGCTTTTGGCCATGATACTAAGAAGTGTAAACATGAAAAATTGGTGCACTAACCTGCAAAATGACGAAACAATCTACTTGGACTCAGGTTGGTAAGGGCAAGGCGGTCTTGGGAAGCATCCAGGTTATGGAAGCAGTTCCATAGCCTCCATCTACTTCGTCTCTTCCCCCCTGTGAGTTGGTTCAATGTCATAAGCCAGATTCTAGTGATGTCCCAGTGTTTGCTACAAATGAGGATCAAGATGTTCCAACGACTAATCAACCAGCTGCACCTGTTAAAACTCCTAGCTCTGTAGAAGCTGGTTCCAGTCCAGTGGTTCGGTTGCCTACAACTAGAAGCCAATCCGCCCAAGCTTTGGTGCCAGTATTGATTTCAGGTCAAGGCACTGAACAGGAACAGTTTACTCCCGCAGAGGCGAGTGATCCAGAGGAAGTCTCCCTTTCCCCTCGGGATACAGTGGGAAGGAAGAACAACAGCAGCAAGAAGAAGAAAAATAGGTTACTTCACTAACTTTGCTTTATGTCCAAAATTATCTCTTGGAATATACGGGGTCTTGATAATAAAATCAAGCAAAATGAGCTTAGGAATTTTGTTAGGAAATATCAACCTAAGTTAATGGGCATCAATGAAACTAGGGTGAAAGAGCATAACGCTAAGTCCATTTTTGATAAGATTTGGCCTAACTGGAATTTTGTTCATAACTATAATTTTAGTGATTTGGGTAGGTTGTGGGTCTGCTGGGAGCCCAATTCTGTTAAGGTAGATGTGTTGGATGTTGGAGATCAATGGATCCATTGTCGTGTTTGTTACCTGGAGGAGGATGTGTCCTTTTGGGTTACTTTTGTATATAGCCTTAATACCCTGGGGGACAGAGCCAGCTTATACAGTCAGATTATCTCTACTGCTCTTGGCTTGGCTCTGTCCCCTTGGCTGATTTTGGGTGACTTCAATGCTGTCAGATACCCTTACGAGCATTTTGGTGGGAGTTTCAAATGGTCGGGACATATGGGTGATCTTAACAAATGTCTTTTTTCTTTGTTTTTTTTTTATTGTTTTGTTATGGATAAGCGTAAAGCCTATTTTTTGGTTGCTTCTGGCTTTGTTTCTTGGTGGTGGTGTGTAAGGCCTGGGGTATGTCCCTTGTAATTGTGTACATTTTTTTCTTTTTATAATACTTTTAATTACCCAAAAAAAAGCTATGATACCAATTGTTGGAGGTAAACTGTCAAGATCATTGATTTGAATATAATTTTTTTGATAAAAAACAACTAGACGGGCAATCGTCAAAACATGCTTCAATTTAAAATTTTTTGATACTGAATAATCAAAATAAAATTTGTACTATCAAAGTTAGATTCAGGATTATACATTTCAAAACCTGATAGATTGATTTTGGTTATTACAACAACCACAAATATGAATCCTCCGAGTTGAAGCCCCAATCAAGCCTTCTACTGTATTCTCAGATGCGAGTCACAAACGTAGAGTGTGCTACGATCTATCATGATCTTGAATCTGCTAGTCTTGCCATCTAAGATTTACGTACAAACCCTAATTCAATAATAAATGTCATGTGGAATGTGTGCTAGGGTTAGCATAATCGCATATATATAGGGCTACAGTAGAGACTTATGGAGTAAATATAACTTGGGTTTCTAATGTAATTATGAAAACCTGCCTACCCCTGAGATAATTTCATGAAAATATAAATTACAATTCATACCACTAAAGAATCATAATTGCACTTCTAACCACATTTTTAAAACTGATTATTCGAGCTCCTGCAATTAAATACTTTTTTTAAAAAAAAATTTGGGTAATTAATTATAACATTAAAAAAAGAAAAAATACAAATTTTCAAGGGGCATACCCCAGATAATTACATGAGTAACCAGTAGAAAAATCTCCTACAACGCAGAAAATTCAACCCCCCGCCGAACCGACAAGGGAACCTAACAAAAGAAAATCATATTCCACGCACAACCAGCATGGATATGAAATACCAACATATACAACAATTTAGCAAAAAGAACTCGTCATCCAACACAACATAACAAAATCCTGCTGAAGCTCGGCTCCTCGAAAAGCTCCAAATCTCAGCCAAAAATTGACCTACTCACTTAAGAATATTTGCCAAAAAACCTCTATAAAGCTGAGAGAATAACCAATCCTCCATGCTCAGGAGGTCAAAGGGGCTTGTCCTCTAACCAATCAGGTAAACTAGCATCGCCTGAGAAAGCGAAGAAAAAAAACCTCCACAGTCAAATAAAGGCTCTGACAAAAGAGCCCCCAAGGATCAAACCACAGGTCTAAAGAACAGCCGAAAGAGAACCATCAAAGGTCTATGAGTAAAGTACCAGGGGTAGATGGGCCCGTAGCCAGCCAAAAGAAGCAACGATAGATCAATCCCAAAAAATTCCAGCTCAAAACTGGCCAACACAAATTACCAACCTACCCTGTGCATAGGGTCGCCAAACATAAGTAGTGGGAGACCCCTACAAGTCAGCAATAAGTAATGGATAGAACATTTTCAGAGAATCAAGCTGAGAGAAACCTAGGACATCCCAAAGAAAACTCAACCATCAGATCCAGATGAAGCAGGCCGTCAGCTAGACCCCACTCAAAGAACCACCAAGTCCTCACCATAGGTACCCAGCTAGAAGTACAAACAGATCCTCATCTAACCCAAAGCAACCTCAGCTCCTCAATTAAGGCAACACACTCCAGCTGCAGGGAGAAAGATAAGAAATAAGAAAGCTCGAAAAAGAAAGAACCCAAAAGAACTTCTAACGAAAGGTACCTAGGAGCCGTCCAAAGAGACCTTAATCTAGATGTACCATCGGTAATGCCAAACATCCCAACGTTGCCCACTGACGCCGGCCCACGCAGTACTCAAAATACCCAAAGTTTGAACAAAATCGAAATGGTTTTTGTCACCAAACCGGGCCCACTACTGAACTGGTTCAGCTGCAAACTCTAGACCTGCCATCCGCCGATAAAAAAATTGAGCTTCTGCAGGTTCAGCTTATCTATAAATCAGCTTGTCCCACTACACCTTTCTATCACCCAATACCTGTGGGTCCCATTGCCACAATCTGTCCATTTGCAGTAACAAAACCACTGTTGGTCCACAATACCACCATCTGTCCAATTGCATTAACATAAAAAACCAATTCAGCCGTGGGTAAAACAAAAATTAGGCGGAGAACCCCATGCCAAAGCCCACAGGTTAGAAAAACAAGAGAGGTTCTTTTTTTAAAAAAAACCGCCAAACAGCGGCTCTAGACTGACGCACATGCTGTACACCCACATCCACGATTTTGCATAACAGCTTGCATCCATACAAATCGTAGGGTCCCACTAATGGGACCCACCCTCACTTCCATTACTTTTCAGCCATCTTCAGAGGGCAGCGGTTTCTATTGATGCATGAACTGTTAGCAGCTTTAGGGCGTTCCAGTGTATGTGAGCCCACGTTTTTTGGAAAATTTAATTTGCTTGAAAACTGAAGGCCCACAATAAATGAAGATAGCCCACTATTTTGGCCAAACAAGAAACAACCTTCAACAGCCCACGATTTCTGGGAAACTACCACGCTCTCTCCAGCGCGTGTGTAGCGTCATCTTCTCCATTCAACCGTGACACCATAACTAACCAAAATTAGCTCTCTACTTACTGAATAATTTAAATCAAAAAATAGAAATCCTCAGCAACACCCTGTAACTTGAACCTCTTACTAGTGAAACAATCAGGGCCACAACAGGCCCGATGTTCCATTACGGAAACCCACAAAAACTCCAATTCAACACCAAGATCTAGCTTTAACACCCATTTCTTCCATGAAATAAGGTTCCAAGCAGAAGACCAACTAGGAAAATAATAGCTTGTTAAACCCAGATCGAGGGAACAAACGAAACCCGAATGGGTAATGAATTGTGTGTAAAATATAGAACCGTAAATCCATTGAACTGGGAACGACAATTTAGTAAGAGGTTATACTCCATAGAGATAAGCCGAAATGACCATCTAGTTTATACTCCATAATCCCAAGCAATCAACCTCAAAACACCCAAGGTCGCAAAGGAGAAACCATAATCCATAAAAAAGCTAACAAAACTGATTATCCAATGACCTCCAACAGATACGGCCGAAGCAAGAAATGCCCACTCACCAGTAAATGTGATGATAATTGAAAATCAATGTGGTATAGGCCGGAGAACTTAATGTCGACATAGCTGGGTTCACAAAATGGCCCGCTTCAACCGTGGTCAAGACCCAAAACCCAGTTGGATTTTGCTAAAATCTGATGCAAAACCACCACCATCGCTATCCAGAGCCTTAGATTCACCCCACCATTGCCATGGGATAGTGATCCAAAGGCACCTAGAAAGGAACCCTACCATTGACGCCTTGGGGAGAGCTTTCTCTAGAAAGAGAAGCTCTTCCTTTATTATTAAATGCTTAACTCATCTCTTTACGTTGAGATTCTCAAAGTCTTTATTTTGGCTGGGGAGGTTTCATTTCTTCGCTTGTGAAGGCTACGTCTGGGTTTGTTCCCAGTTTGGCTAGGGTGCGGAGTTGGTTTGGTGCTGGTCCTCTTGGTTAGTCGTTTTTTTTTCTTTCTTATCCATGCAGGTTGTGCATGGAATATGCTTTGTTAGATAGCTTTCCCCGCTGTCTAGCGGGGGGAAAGTGTGTCATGTTTTTTACATTAGGTTTGTTTATCTTTTGCATCCTCTTGGTGGGAGGTCTCCTCCTAAATGTTAGGTGATGTAATTATCCAGGGTATGCCCTTTGGAACCATGTATATTTTTTCTTTTCTATGTTACAATTAATTACCCCAAAAAAATTCTTTATGACCTTCCGCTTAACTTATTTAACAACTGGATGATTAAATCCACCTGTAGGGTTTGGCCCGGTCAAAATTTATAAACTTTCTTAAGGGGGTATCGTCAATTCTGAACATCAGGACGTGAATTCTATCAATAATTAATATTCGTCATATATTTAATACCGCTATCCAACTCACCAGAAATATTGACCCGTAAAATATCGCATTCTCTAATGAATTAAAACAACGAATACTAAATGTACGCGAATAATAATTATTTAGAGATTAAGAGCATAAGCACTCGTAATATCCTTGGGGTATGAATTAATTTATATAGTCAGTATAAAATTAATTACCTCAATATGGTCCTATTCAATAAACAAAGTGTACTTGCATAGAGAGTCAGAATAATATGCGACACTATTATCTGTTCCCTGTAATCAAGACAGGCCTACTAAAACTCTGTACTACAGTCGTACCGATAGTTTGTCTAATTCCATCTAAATTGTGAATTGTAAACTTATATTCTGCAAGAACTTATAATCTGATTTTCTATGTGCAAGTCGTACTCTACACACCAGATTAAATACTATACTGAATAAAAGACATCCATACATAACATTAAGGAAATGATATTGCATACATTGCTCGTTAAGATTCTCACAAAATAAAAAATAATTTTATTAAAAAATAAAATAAAATACTAAAATCAATAAAATCCATAGTTTTTTTGGGTAATTAGAAATCCATAGTTTCTTTATATACAACCCTGACAAGAGAAATATGCTACTTTATAAAATGTGCTCAAGCAGTCATCAAACACACAGCAGAATTAATTTTTAATAGAGTTTAAATATGGTTTGGGGGATCATCCAGAGGTTATTGGATCTGATTTCTGGACATAAACTTATTTAATATGTTACCTATAGTTTTAATGAAAACTACTTTTGAAGAAGGTGACTAAAAATAGGGGTTTTCGGTAGCATAAAAAGATGTGACAGAGGGTTCTCCAAATCACTAGTTAGAAACAGAGACTTTCAGAGGCTATTAGACCTATCAAATCTCAATATCTTAGGCTCATTTGTGGTGAGTAGCTAGATATATATATTTATCTACAATTTTCATGTTTTGACCTAAGACTTAGATCATGTTTTAAAATAGGATTTGTGGGTCTACAATACATACTGGTCTAAAACTGCCATACTCCTCATCTGGTTAGGCTATATAGGTTAGGGTGCAAAGATGGGGCCGATGGTAGAGTTTTTTAGGTGCTGGCCTACTATCTCTGAGCCAAGATTTCTCATGGGGCTGTTCTATCTTTTGTTCCTTAGCACCGTGGTTTGACACCAGCTTTCTTTAGCCTCCTGAGCTGATGGGGTTTTGAGGTCTTTTTCGCCGTATTATGATTCTTTGGCAGGATTTCTGAGGAGTCTTGGGGTGATCATTTTTAGTGTTACCTCAAGACTATTGTTTTAGGAACTATCTTTGGTATGGACTTATTTTATTACTTCAGCAGGGGTGATCTTGACTCTATCCTTTCCTCCCTTGAGTTTGGGGAGTGTGACTATCTCTGAGAGATTGAGTTTACCTTGGTTGGGTTTTGGGATATGCTCTTATCCTTAGTTAGTTCTTCCTTTGAAGTGCGTTTTGGGTTTTTGGATGTCCCGTTCTACTTGTTGGATCTCTTTTTTCTCTTGTTTTTGTTTGAATTTCGGAGCCTATTCCCTTTGCGAGAGCCAATCTTCAGTAGGGATTAGGAGTTTTTAGTTTTCTGGCACGTTTTTTGGGTCTTTCCTTTGTTTGTATGCTGGTGCTTTCCTATCTATGCGGGATGTGCATAAAGAACACATTTTGTATGAAAGCTAACATAAACATCTAGCTCTGGACATAAAGAACACATTCAAATCATTTTTTTATATTTTTTATGATTTTTAAAAAATTGGGAAATAGAGCTCAAAAAGCTCAAATCTCAGGCTTACATATGTCCTAGCCACCGAGTACATAGTATGCCAAGATTTGGTTCATTCTCTTTGCATACATCTATTTTATACTTATATAACAATGTTCCAGAACACATAGAAGTTACACATTTCAAGAATATCAACATGCAAACACATCTCTCTCTAGAGAAAGCTCTCCCTAAGGCGTCAATGGTAGGTTTCGGTTCTAGATGTCTTTGGATCACAGTCCCATGGCAATGGTGGGGTGTATCTAAGGCACTGGAGAGCGATGGTGTTATCCATGGTGATTCTCTATCAATGTTTGTTGGTGATGACCTTTTGTATTTAGCCTTCCCCTTACGGCTTGTGTAAGGGCTTGTGTGCGTGTGTGGGTGTGTGTGTTTTTGGGCTTGGTTGCTTTCTGCCATTCAGGTTCAATTTTGTCCAGCAGGTGGTTTCTTCCTACTAGGTGCTGCAGTCTTGGCTGTTGTATGGCAACTTATTTCTTTCTTCCTGGTAGCTTTATTGCTTCAGTTTCTGTTTTGCTGCGGTTTCTTCTTGTTTTCTGCGGGTGCTGTGGTTTCTTAGCTGTAGTGGTTTTGGGGCTGTTTTCCAAACCTGCATATCTTCTCCTACTTCTGTTTATGGCTGAGTGGAATTCTATGTTTTATATGGGTGGCTCTCGATTCCAGTGGAGCTCGAATGTTGTGCTTTTCCTGTTGCTATTGCTGCGGTTTCAGGATGCTCAAGTGCTTGGGCTATTTTGTGGTTTAATGCCTTCTTTTATTCCTTGTATAGGCTTTTGGTTTTAAGTGGGTTGGCATGCGCTTAGTTTGTTTGGTTGGCCTTATTTTCTTTCGCATTATTTTTCCAAATTATAGGGGCAGCAATTATGGTCTCTTCTTCACTGTTTTAGTTGGTTTGTTGTTTGGTTGTGGCTTACCTGAAAGCCTTTTTGTTGCTTTTGGTTTTGTTTTTGGTGGTGCTTGTAAGGCCTGGGGCATGCCCCTTGTATTTTTGTATCTTTTCTTTTCTTTATGTTACATTTAATTACCCAAAAAAATGTTTGTTGGTGAGACGAGTTTATTGTTGAATCTTATTTTCAACTAAGTTTGGGACTTGATCACTGGTTTTGTTTCTGGTACATTCACGGTAGTTGATGTTTTGTTTTTCGACAACCTCTACTCGGTAGTAGAAGATGAGGATTGAAGTTGGAGCTTCTCTAGCTAGTTTAGATTTTTTAGATTAACTTTGGATCTATTAAATTTGATTGTGGGCTTGAAGCCTCTATTCCAGCCATTATTCCATCTATGTTTACTCGAGTAAATAATGGCATCTATTGTAGAGGTTGAAGATATCCTGGAGGGCCTTGGTTGATGACTTTGGTTTAGACAGTTTCAATGAGTCTCTTGGTATTTTAAGCTTATATTTTCATACTTTGCTTTGCATCTATGGACATTAATTTGTTGAGCAGGTGAGGTGTTGAACATGCATGGTCACCAACAGCCTGTTGCAGGCGCTGTATAGGGTGGTTGTGCATCATGATGGTTGGTTTTTGAGTGGATTACAAGTGGCATGGCAAAGTGTGTAGCAGAGCTGGTTTCATAAACCAGTCTCATTTTCTAAAAACCATGGGCAGTTCATGCCGAGGGAAACCAAAAACTCGGTCTTTGGTTTTCAGCTTGTGAAATTCTAGTTTGTCAAGGGCTATGTGGAGTGAATCTGAGAGCTTCTTCGGTGATTTGGTGTTTCATAGCTAAATCGAGAAATCTAGGTTTGTTTAACATGGTTGTACCTAGTCCAGCGGCTAAAGGTTGAAGATGATGTGAGTACCACACTCTCCCTTGCACGTGGGTAGCGAGGTGTGTAACGGGTTGCTGAGCTGTCCTGCTTTGGCAGTGGGTTTCCTGCAGCTCATACTACTAGTTTTGGCTTTTACTGTGTGCTTGTCTTATGCATGATCAAGTTTGGAAAGAAGTGTTTTGATACACTATGCTGTAGTGTGGGTCCCGTGCGAACAGCCTAAGAAATGTTCTTTGTTGTGGCTGTGTTGCTTTGGGGAGTGTGTGAGGCCAGATGCGTAGGTGGATAAGAAACTGTGGGCAGTTTTGAGTTGTTTAGGCCAAAACTGTGGGTGATGTGGTCTGTTTGTTC
This sequence comes from Heliamphora exappendiculata, assembly GCA_034768845.1. Lineage (NCBI taxonomy): Eukaryota > Viridiplantae > Streptophyta > Magnoliopsida > Ericales > Sarraceniaceae > Heliamphora > Heliamphora exappendiculata. Next base: position 22,561 of record JAOTRH010485925.1, read on the forward strand.
AACCAGCTTACCTGGTTGCTGTGGCAATTTTTTCCAATTGTTTCGGTGGTAATGGGATGTGGGGCCGAGCAAACCTTGGAATGTTTGGTCCCATGGCATGCTCTAGGATTAGCCGACAATTTTGCTACTGATTTGGGCAGCTCTTTTGCTTCTATAGATGGACGACAATTGGGATTAGTTCTAGGGTCCTCAATGGGCTTTGTCATTCGATTTTTATATTGTCTGGGAGGTGCTTGTTTCCTCACTCGCTAGGGTGTAAAGTGGGCTCGATGGTTTTTTGAGTTTTGGTTCTCCTGTGTAGAGAACCAGCTTTCTTTGATTACCGAGCTTGTGGTGTGTTGGTGCCTTCTTGGTGATATTGAGTATTAGTGACAGGATGTCTGAGGAGTTTTTTAGCAAGTTTGACGTGTTTTTTAGGTTTGGATGACCAGTTCTACTTGTTAGATCTCTTATTTTCTCTTGTTCTTGTCTGAATTTTGGCCCCATTTACCCTTTGCGGGGGCTACTCTTCAGCAGGGATTAGGAGTTTTTTAGTTTTTAGGCAGGTTTATTGGTCATATCCTTTGTTTTGTATGTTGGTGCTTTCCTATCTATGCGGGTTGTGCATAGTTTTTGCTTTATTAGGAAGTTTCCCCCATTGTCATGTGGGGTTGGTTTTCTTTGGTTGTGCAAGAATGTTGTAATGTTGGTACTTTCTATCCATGCGGGTTGTGCGTGGATTATGGTCTTTTGTTAGGTCCTCCTGTCATTGTGGTGGGGGCTTGGGTTCTCTTGGTTGTATGAGGTTTTTTTTCTTACTAGTTACTCATGTAATTACCTGTGGTATACCCCTTAGAAATTTGTATTTTTTTTATGTTATAATTATTTTTTTTTTCTTTTTTTGAATAATTAACTGTAACATTAAAGAAAAGAAAAATAGGGCAACATACTAGGGGCATACCCCATGCCTTACAAACACACCAAAACAAAAAAAAACACAAACAATCCCTAGTTTACTCCCTACAACGCCTTTTTAATCCATTTTTTGGTTCTTGATCTTGGATGTGTTTTAAGAGATGAGTTGAAATTTTTTTTGTGTGAGGTTAGCAAAAAGTTTGGAGGTTTACTTATTTGTTTTGAAGACCTAATGGTAGAAGGATGAAAGGACTTGGCTTTAGAGACACTTCCTTGATTTTTCTTAGGCTCCTTCTTCTTTCCTCCTTTCTCTCTCAAACTTGGAAGAACACTCAAGAACAATAGAAATTTGGTCTCTCAGCTCACTTGGCCAAAAATGTAGAGAGAGAAGAGAGTGTTTGGTCTTCATTTTATAGAGGAAGGAGTTAGTGGGTTTTAATGGGAATCAAGGTGGTCTTAGAGATCCGTTGCAAGTCCCAGAAGGGCCAATCACAAGATGAAGAGCAAAGAAGATCAAGAATGCAATGAAAGGATTGGTGCAATATGTCTGGACCAAACATGCCAATTTACTATACAAGAATCCACCGTTTAAGATGGGATCACAAGAAAAAGAACCTGTTCCACTTCATGTGACACAAGCTACAAAGAGAAGCACGACTTAATGTTTTGGATTTTAATATTCATGCTTATGGGTTTGTTGGACTATTTAATTTGTTGAATTTTGCTTTTAATTATTATAAGAAGAATAAGGGTGGGCCTAAGTAATTTCGGCTAGCCCATGATTGGGTTTAGTTAGGTTTAGTTTTGCCTAGCACATGTTGACCCACATTGGTTAGAAATAAGAAATTTCTTCCAAACTTCTCCTATATAAAGGAGCCTCCATGTATTATTTTGACATGAATAAAGTGAAGTACAATTTTCTTTGAGAGAAAGTTTCTCTTGTAGTTCTTGAGTGAACTAAAGGACTTATCAAGGTTTCTTCCTTGTGGCATCTTAGCTACAATCTTGGTTCTTGAAACAAAAGCTCAATGGGTCAAGATTTGTTCCTTGACTTGATTTTAACGTTCTTGGGTTTATTTCAATTTGTTCGTGATTTCAAGGAGATTCAAATCCTTGCGGGTTCACATCATTTGGTATCAGAGCTCAGGCTTCAAATCAAGTTTATCTATCCTTTTATGTTATTTGTTTTGGGTTTTGTCGAGGCATTTTCTAGGTATCATTCTTGGTTTGTTTTCTTGATCCTTGTTCTCTCTTGAATTTTTTGTTCCTTCTTGTTTAGTGTAGTTCTTGATTCTTGTCAATTTCTTATTTTTTATCTTTGCTTGAGTCCATTTGTTTTTTATTCCCTTGTTTTTTTAAAAAAATCAATCAATATTTTGTTGGAGGCCACACTTTGTTATGATTATGAAATCAATATTTTGTGAGATTAATCAATCAATCAATATCTTTCGCTGAAATCTTGTGTTGAAATCTTGTGTTGCATAAGGAGGGCGGCTAGGGTTTGTGTTGGCAACATATTCTAGGGTTTTTTTGTAGGGTTTTAGCTGCAAAAAAAAAAAAGCAGCGGCAGCAGCATTCTAGGGTTTCGGCAATGGTGTGCTAGGGTTTGCCAAACCTTATTTTTTTAAAAAAAGAAAAAAAAAAGAGAAGTAGTTGTTTTTGGCAATAGATATTCAAGTACTTTATGTGGCTAATATAGTGAAACTTGTTTTCCAATTATTTGCGTATATCATCATTTCGTATATCATCGTTGGTATTTTCCGTTTGTCTTTTTCTCTCCCCAACGTCCGTATATTCCGTGTCACTTTTATTCCCTTTTGTTTCTTGGATCTATTGCTAGTTGGGACAATACAAGTTGTTTCTTGGTTGAGTTCAATTAGTTATTAAAGAACTTGTAAGGGAAACAAGAGCGGTAAAAGGCAAGAGTGAGTGAGCTTATTATCAGGAAAAGCCAAAATAGTGCATACACGAGTGGAGTGACCTTATTTGAGTGCAAACACAAAAGGGAGTGTGTGAGAAATTATTTTTAACATTTGTTTATTTTTGTAGTTTCAAATAAATGTCTACCAGGGCTGAAGGTTCAGACGAGCGAAAAGAGCCACTCATGTTGCAGGCTATACAACAACAATTTGAACGCATGAACGTGGTGTTTAATGAAATTTGGGATCAGATGGATAGACAAGACGTTGTTAATGCTACATGGCATGAAGAACGAAACCAAAGAAAGTAAAACGAGCGTGCTTCTGATGACGACCAGGAAGTTGAATTTAATGATGAAGAGGTTCAAGGTCCTTTGAATAGAGACAGTAGGGTCGTACCAAGAGGCAGAAGGCGTGGTCTAGATTTTCGAAGAGATCCCAGATGGCAAGATGGAGTTGACAGAAATCTAGGAAGCATCAAGATGAAGATTCCATCGTTCCAAGGGAAGAATGATCCAGAAGCATACTTGGAATGGGAGAAGAAGGTTGAGTTGATTTTTGAGTGCCATAATTACTCTGAGGAGAAAAAGGTAAAACTCGTCGTCATTGAATTTACTGATTATGCTATTATAGGATGGGATCAACTTGTGATGAACAGAAAGAGAAACCATTAGAGGCCTATTGAGACGTGGGATGAGATGAAGGCAATCATGAAGAGGCGATTTGTTCCAAGTCACTACTATAGGAATTTATATCAGAAGTTACAATGCTTTACTCAAGGTTATCGGAGCGAGGATGACTACTACAAAGAGATGGAGATAGCCATGATTCGGGCTAACATTGAAGAAGATAGAGAAGCTACCGCAGCAAGGTTTTTGAATGGACTGAACCGAGATATTGCTAACATAGTAGAATTACAACACTACGTAGAGTTGGAGGACATGGTGCATATGGCAATAAAGGTGGAACGACAACTTAAAGGGAAAGGGGCTCGTTCATTTCAAAATTTGGGCTCATCTACTTCATGGATATCTAATTGGAAGAAAGACAACGGGGCTATTGTCAAGTCCAAAATCAAACCACCCAAGAAGAGAGATGAAGTTTTCAGCTCCACCAAAGGTAAAATTGAACCTCAAACTCATAATCGTGACATTAAATGTTTCTGTTGTTTGGGCGTAGGTCACATAGCTTCACAATGTCCAAATAAGAGGATCATGATTGCACGTGCTAATGGAGAGGTGAAAACTGAAAGTGAGAGCAATGATGAACAAATGCCATAACCTAAGGCCGCTTGTGATGATGATGTGGAGTATTCGGTAGAGAGTGAGTCACTTGAGGCTAGGCGTGCTTTAAGTGCCCAAGCCAAAGAGGATGACGTGGAATAATAAAGGGAGAACATTTTTCATACTAGATGCCACATCAGTAACAAGGTTTGTAGTATGATCATTGATGAGGGAAGTTGTACTAACGTGGCTAGCACTACTTTAATTAAAAAGTTAAATTTACATCTCTTGAAACATCCTAGGCCATATAAGTTGCAGTGGTTAAATGAATGTGGGGAGATCAAGGTCATCAAGCAAGTGTTAGTTTCCTTCTCAATTGGGAAGTACAAGGATGAAGTACTTTGTGATGTTGTTTCCATGCATGCGGGTCACATACTATTAGGCAGGCCATGGCAATTTGATAGGAAGGTTACTCATGATGGGTTCAAGAATCGACATACATTCGTGAAAGATAATATGACTATTACTCTTGTTCCTTTGATTCCAAGACAAGTGTACGAAGATCAAATGAAATTGAAAAGAGAAAATGAGTTGAAAAAAACTTGTGAGACTGAGTTCAAAAACATAGAGTGAAAAGAAAAAGTAGAGTGAAGAAAAAAAAGAAAGTGAAAAGACAAGAGAAAGTGTAGAAAAAGAGAGAACAAAAAAACAAGTGAGTTTTTATGCTAATCCGAGTGATGTCAAGAGTGATTTTTATACAAACTAGCCTACGTTTGTACTTCTGTACAAAGAGGCATGTTTTAATACTAACGAGCATGACAAACCTTTGTCTAGTGTGGTTGTTTCTCTATTGCAGGAGTATGAAGACGTGTTTCCCACCGAGGTGCCTAGTGGATTCCCACCCATCAGGGGAATAGAGCATCAAACTAATTTTGTACCAGGAGCATCGATCCCCAATCGACCAGCTTATAGGAGTAATCCAGAGGAGACAAAGAACTACAAAGGCAAGTTGAGGAGTTGATGGCCAAAGGACACGTGAGAGAGAGCTTGAGTCCATGCGCGGTACCAGTATTGCTCGTACCTAAGAAGGATGGCACTTAGCGAATATGCGTTGATTGCCGGGCTATCAACAACATTACGGTAAAGTATAGACTTCCTATTCCTACATTAGATGACATGTTAGATGAACTGTATGGATCATGTGTTTTCACAAAAATTGATTTGAAGAGTGGGTGTCATCAGATTAGGATGAGAGAGAGAGAGATGAATGGAAAACTACCTTTAAAATTAAATATGAATTGTACGAGTGGTTGGTAATGCCTTTTGGGCTAACTAATGCGCTTAGTACATTCATGAGGTTAATGAATCATGCATTTCGTGCATTTATAGGTAGATTTGTTGTAGTTTATTTTGATGATATCTTGGTGTATAGAAAGAACTTAGATGAGCATTTAGAACATTTGCGTTGTGTGCTTCATGTTTTACAAAAAGAAAAATTATATGCCAATATAAAGAAATGATCCTTTTGTTTGGACAAAGTTGTGTTTCTTGGCTATGTTGTTAGAACAAGAGGTATCGAGGTAGATGAGAAAAAGGTGAAGGCTATCAAAGAATGGCCCACACCCAAGTCAATCACGGAGGTAAGAAGTATTTATGGTTTGGTTAGTTTTTATTGACGCTTTGTCAAATATTTCAGTACACTAGCCGCATCGCTCACTGAAATTGTTAAAAAATTTGTGAGTTTTAATTGGGGAAGTGAGAAAAATTGTGCATATATTGAGATTAAAGAAAGGTTATGTATCTGTGGGCTGCCAAGCTATCTTTGAGAATTATATGGTGAGCCTAGTGTGGTTTGGGTTTAGGCTTGGCAGCACGCATGTGGGACACGCAGGATGTTTGGCGGGAATCCAGCTTGCTTGTTTCTAGGCGGCTAAATGAAGTGGAATGTTGGTCTTTTAATGATGGCAAAGTGGGACCCGTAGTCAAAATGTTGGGTCTGTGATGATTAAATTTTGAGATAAGTTTCATTGATTAAGGATTTGAGATTTGTATAAGTGGAATATGGGCCCCTATTTGATTTTGGTGGCTCATAATTTTTTTAAATGACAAATTGTGTCCCTTGAAAGATTATGCACACTATTCTGTATGGAATTACCGTGGCAGTTTGTCTACGGCTAGTAATGGACCAAGGGTGATAAATTGAAAAGTTGGTTATAGCTTGGGGTTGTCACTGGACTTTGTTATGATCCTCATTTGTCCTTATCAAATCTTTATATTGTTTAGGAAGTGTTCGATTTCTCACTTGCTAAGACGCGAAGAAGGGCTCGATGGTTTTTCGAGTGAAGGTTGTCTTGCGTAGAGAACTAGTTTCTTTGACTTCTTTAGCTTGTGGGGTTTTGGTGCTTTCTGTGCAATGTTGAGGATCGATTTTGACTTTGAGGAGTTTTGGGTGCCGGTCATTTATTTGGCCATAGATCATGATGCCTACTTTTGGTTGGACCACCAACTTTGTCTTTTGCTAGATGTCTTGTTCTTTTGTTCTTATTTGAATTTTGGAACCTATTACCCTTCGAGGAGCCAATCTTCAGCAGGGATTAGGAGTTTTAGTAGTCTGGTTTGTTCATGAGTTTTGGTCCTTTGTTTGTAATTTGGTGTTCTTGTCCTATCCATGCGGGTTGTGCATGGAATTATTTTATTAGGAGTTCCCCCGTTGTCAAGCGGGGGTTGGGTGTGTTTTGTTATTGTGTTATTAGGCTTTTTTTTTGTTTATCTTAGGTTGTTTTGTTGTTAGGAGGTCCCCTCCTACATGGTAGATGATGTAATTACCTGGGCTATGCCCCTTATAAACATGTAATTTTTTTTTCTTTTTTTTATGATATAATTAATTACCCAAAAAAAGAAAGGTTATGTAGTGCTCCTATTTTAGTTTACCTAATTCTTTAAAAACTTTTGAGATTGAGTGTGATGCTTCAGAAATAGGTATTGGAGCTATTTTGTTCCAGGAGAAGCGGCCCATAGCTTATTTTAGTGAAAAGCTAAATGGAGTAGCTTTGAACTACCCAACATATCACAAAGAGCTTTATGTATTGGTGAGAGCCTTAGAGACCTGGCAACATTACCTGTGGCCGAAAGAATTTTTTTTTTGACGAAAAAGGAACCACCTCAACGTAGGGCCCTTTGGACCTACCCCTAAGGCGTAAACCTCCAGATACCTGCAATCACCCGCAAATCATAGGTATCGGTTAAGTCAGGGTGCTTCCAGCGGGAGTTGAACACAAGACTTCTGAGTTTACTACTATCCCAGTGACGACCTTAAATCGCTGGGCTACCCTGGCAGGTTGGCCGAAAGAATTTGTCATACATACCAATCATGAGTCCTTAAAACACTTGAAGGGACAAGGTAAGTTGAATAAAAGGCCTTCCAGGTGGATGGAATTCATTGAAACCTTTCCATATGTGATCAAATATAAACAAGATAAGGTGAACATTGTGGCCGATGCATTATCAAGAAGGTATGCTCTTGTCTCTACTTTAAATGCAAAGTTATTGGAATTTGAGTATGTTAAAGAAGTGTATGCTACTTATGATAACTTTGCCAGTGTGTATAAAGCATGTGAGAAGGCGGCGTTCCATAAGTTCTGTAGACTTGATGGGTACTTGTTTAGAGAAAATAAACTTTGCATGCGTAATAGTTCTATGCGTGAGTTACTTATGCGTGAAACACATGGAGGTGGTTTAATGGGACACTTTAGCGTAAGGAAAACTTTAGATATATTGCATGAACACTTTTTTTGGCCAAGAATGAAACGTGATGTGGAGAGAGTGTGTGCTCAATGCATTACTTGTAGGCAGGCCAAATCTACAGTCTTACCACATGGTTTATATACCCCTTTGCCTGTACCTAGTGAGCCTTGGGTCGTTATTTCTATGGACTTTGTTTTAGGCTTACCTAGGTCAAAGACAGGTAAGGATTCGATTTTTGTGGTTGTTGATCAATTTTCTAAAATGGCACATTTCATATCTTGTCACAAAACTGATGATGCAACCCACATTACTGACTTATTCTTTCGAGAGATAGTTCGACTCCACAGTGTTCCTAGGAGTATTATGTCCGACCGAGATGCTAAGTTCATTAGGTATTTTTGGAAGGTCTTGTGGGGCAAGTTGAGAACTAAGTTGTTGTTTTCAACTACTTGTCATCCCCAAACAGATGGACAAACTGAGATAGTGAATAGAACTTTATCTACCTTATTACGTACTGTCATTCAAAAGAACATAAAAATTGGGAGGATTGTTTACCATTCATAGAGTTTGCATATAATCGAACTATGCATACTACCACTTCTTATTCTCATTTTGAAATTGTTTATGGCTTTAATCCACTTACTCCTTTGGATTTGTTGCATTTACCTGTTGATGGCAATAGTAGCTTAGATGGATAAAAAAAACTGAATTGGTGAAATCATTTCATGAGAGGGTACGACTTCAAATTGAGCAAAAAATTGTGAAGATTGCTTCCCAAGAAAATAAAGGATGAAGACGTGTCATCTTTGAGCCAGGACTTGGGTTTGGGTGCATATGCGCAAGTAACGCTTTCCAGCCCATAGAAAAACTAAATTGCACCCTCGGGGTGATGGACCTTTTCAAGATCTGGAGAAGATCAATGACAATGCATATAAAATCGATCTTCCAGGTGAGTATAATGTTTCTGCTACTTTCAATGTCTCTAACCTTTCTTCTTTTGATGTAGGTGATGATTCGGGGTCAAATCCTTTTGAGGAGAAGGGGAATGATGGGAATCAAGGTGATCTTAGAGATTCGTTGCAAGTCCCAGAAAGCCAATCACAAGATTAAGAGAAAAGAAGATTAAGGATGCAATGCATGGATTGGTGCAGTCTGTTTGGACCAAGCATGCTAATTTATTATACAAGAATCTACCGTTTAAGATGGGATCACAAGAAGAAGAACCTGTTCCACTTCATGTGATACAAGCTACGGAGAGAAGCACAACTTAATCTTTTGAATTTTAATATTCATACTTATGGGCTTGTTGAACTATTTAATTTGTTGAGTTTTGATTTCAATTATTATAAGAAGAATAAGGGCTTGGGCGTAAGTAATTTCGGCCAGCCCATGATTGGGTTTAGTTAGGTTTAGTTTTGGCTAACATATGTTGTCCCACATTGCTTAGAAATAAAGAATTTCTTCCAACTTTCTCCTATATAAAGGAGCTTCCATGTATTATTTTGACATGAATAAAGTGAAGTACAATTTTCTTTGAAAGAAAGTTTTTCTTGTACTTCTTGAGTGAACTAAAGGATTTATCAAGGTATCTTTGTTGTGGTGTCCTAGCTTCAATTTTGGTTCTTGAAACAAGAGTTCAATAGGTCAAGATTTGTTTCTTGACTTGATTTTAACGTTCTTGGATTTATTTCAATTTGTTCGTAAGTTTAAGGGGATTCAAATCCTTGTAGGTCACATCAGGTTTAATGATGGTTGCGTAGAAGCTTTAACTTGAACCCTTTTTCTTTCCATTGGCTGCATGGCATGGTAGACACTATTTGAGACTTGTATTTTCAGTCCATGGCACATGGGAATTTGGCTAAGGTCAGTTTGAGGCACACCAAAAGCTTATTTTGCATTAATTTGAGGTCTAAGTGAGGTATTGGTACCATATCGTGCAAAAAAATACTTTAAAAATTAATTATATATATCTTTTTGGTGTCCTTGCCTACTAAAACATATTATTTTAGTATGTTTATGATTAATTTAGTATTCTTATGAATTATTATAATTTTTACAACAATTGATTAATTAGTTGTAGACTTGTAAGTCAGATTAAGCTAGTTTGACAAGATGTGACTTTTTGACTTATTTGTGTGTAAGAATTTCAATAATGATTTATTTGTTTTTATAAGCTTATAATATTATATTATTATGTATATTACTTGTTTGAATAATTTTGAGTCATAATAATGCTTGATTTATATATCTTTTCTCATTTTGAGTTTAAAAATGTAAAAAGTGAATTTTTAGGCACAAATTCCTAGGTGGCCAGCCACTAAGGGGAATTTTTGTTATTTTTGTTGTTAATTTTTTTCTACTTAATTTTATTTGAATCTTTGATTTAGGATGGCCATATGTTTAATTTTGAAGTTTTAAGACTTTTTGGTGTATCAGGGGCAAAATGGTTATTTTACCATAATTATGAAAAAATTTTATTTTTAATCTAATATTCCATGTTACTTAATTTAGGATATTGGGAGTTTTCTCTGGGCATTAGGGTTTTTCCACTTGAGTATTAGGTTTTTTTAGGATTTTTAAATCGAATTAGGGTTTCAGGTTGAGTTAGGATTTTTCACTCTTTTGGCGACCTAAAATCTCACTGGCTAACCGTTGCTAATACTAGGGTTTGAACCGTGTTGTTACAATTAGTATCTGAACCGGGTCATTACAGGACTCGTGGGGGTCATGTACCACTGGTTTCCCTAACTGCACAGATTCACTGCATTGATACACTCTCTGTTATGGGTGGGGCCTTTGTGCCTCTATTTTACTTTCGACCTTCGTGCCTCGATGCATGTCTTAACATACATAAGCATTACTTGTTACTTATGATGGATAGGGCCTTCGTGCCATCGGTTTACACATTTGGTTATCATGGATGCATGTGATTCCTTCATTTTTGTTATGAGGGTTGTTCTTGACCGCTTAGACCTTTATTATGCATGATGTATGACTTGTGAGTTGAGAATTGATCGTATAAATCTATTTTTATGTTGTGAGTTGTTTACAGGTTCTTAATGATCATTTGGGGCATGTTGGCTGATTAAGGGTAGGCTGGTGAAATTTCTGCACCAAAAAGCTCGCGGCCATGATAAATGGATTCGCAGCTGTTGCTTTAGAATGTTGCGTCTTGTACTTTTAGGAAAAAAAATTGGTGGCCTAGAAGTTGGGAACTCATGGCGGTGAGGCTTTTGAAGATAACAGCCGTGGAAAAAGGTGGCAACCGTGACAAGACTTTTTGGTGTGAAACTCAAAGCAGATTCTGTGGTTCTCTCCATTTTGGCTCTATAAAAAGGGGGAACTGGTCCAGACCCCACTGTTCTGGATATCCTGCATTTTCCTTGCCTTATCCATGGCCCACTCTTACAACAACTCTCTTTTGGCTTAGATGGGTGACTTCTCCCCGGTCGAGCGCATGAACTTTCTCAACTTCTGTCTGGATGCACTATTCTCATTACGCACCATGAGGATTGATTGGCATCTTTTACAAGGGGCAGCCCAATTGTGGGACCCTGACGTGCATGTGTTCTGCTTTGGGCAGGTGGAGTTGTGCCCGATGGTGGAGGACTTTTTCACCATTTTTCAGATTTTGGCCTGAGAGGAGGTCATAGTGTGTACTCCTTTCTCGAGTCCCAGGGATCAGTTGATGCAGCTTTGCGGCTATTCCAGACGCGAGACTTCTCTCATTACCCATAACGGGTCCCTTGATGTGGCATAAACTATAGACCGCTTCAGACCTAGAGGTTTTCTTAGTGATTTCTCTATTCAGTTTCAGCATCGCTACGCTCTTTGTATCTGTCTTCTGGCTCGTTTCCTCTTAGAACCTTTCGACGGGCGAGCTAGTTCTTCTTTAGTGGACCTGACTTATCAGATCGACGAGGACCAGGATCCTATTAGTTTGGGTATACTCAAGTCAGACGGGGGTTATATTGGTTGGCTTGAAGCTGGCCACTTTCTATCATCTATATCGCATTCTCCGTTAGTTTGGGTATACTCAGGTTAGACCTGATACTATCGTGAGTCATTTGTATAGTTTTGTGCATCAAGCCCCTTTTCATGGTTTAGTACCAACAGGCTTGGTCTTCTCAACTAAGGATACTGGTTAGTAGAGAGTTTGATAATAAACCTTATGAGGATTACAAGACTTGGCTTGGGACAGAGTTAGGGCATAATGCAAGGCAGGGAGGAGATGCAAAGAGGAGAAGGACTTGACTTTACTTCACTATACCCTGATATTTTTCTTTTTTATTTTTAGCTTTTTAGAACAGGGACTTGCGAGCCTCCCTTGTTTTAGAGTTAAAACTGAATTAGTAAAAACTCTTAATAAAGGTTTTTCCACTTTTAGTTCTAGTGATCTTCAAAGCTGCCCTTTTAGATTTTTGCAAGGGGACCCCTTTCTCCTTATCTTTTTTGTGATGGCTATGGAGGTCCTGGCTGGGATGTTTGTGAAACACACGCAAGAGGTTCCTTTTAATTATCATTGGCGTTGTAGTAAAAATAAGATTGTTCATCTTTGCTTCGCTGATGACCTCATGGGTTTCTCTAAAGCTGATGTTATCTCTGTGAAAGTTATTCGGCAGGTTCTGGATGGGTTCCAGAAGTTGTCTGGTCTCTCCCCTAGCCCTCAAAAAAGTGACATTTACTTCTCCGGGGTTGATAATGTTTTGAAGAGAGAGATTTTGGATGTTCTTGGCTTTCATGAGGGATCGCTCCCGGTTAGGTACTTAGGGGTTCCCCTTATCACTACCAAGCTTGCATATCGGGACTGCAAACCTCTCATTGATAGGATTACTAGTAAATTTCTTTCTTATGCTGGTAGAGTCCAATTAATTGGCTCTATCCTCTTCTCCATGCAGGTTTACTGGTCCTCTCTGTTTATTCTTCCAAAGAAAGTGTTTCGTGACGTTGAGAGTCTGCTTAGGGCTTTCTTGTGGAGTGGTCCTGAGATGCAGTTCTCAAGTGCTAAAGTGGCATGGGAGGAGGTGTGTGTCCCTCGTACAGAAGGAGGCCTTGGGATCAAATCCTTGCTTCTCTGGAATAAAGCCGCGGTGGCTAAGCATATCTGGTTCTTATTAATGGGCGGTGATGTGTCCCTGTGGTGCATGCGGATTAAATCCAATATTCTTCACGGTAACTCATTTTGGTTAGTTAAGATTTCGCAATTAGCATCCTGGAGCTGGAGGAAACTCCTCCAACTCAGACCAATGGTCAAGCGCTTCATTCAATATGGGATTGGTAATGGTGAAGATACTTTTTTTGTGGCTGGACCCCTGGCATCCTTGGGATTCCCTGATTGAGGCCAAGGGGCATGGGATCATGTATGATTCTGGGCTTGATCTCAAGGCTAAAGTTAAGCAGGTTGTGGATGGAAATCAATGGAAATGGCCTTCAGCTGTTACTATTGATCTTTTGGATATGCAGAGAGAGGTCCTTTTCCTTTCCAATACGAGCCAGCGTGACTACATTAAGTGGAACCTTAATGATAACAAATTCACTATAGAATCTTCATGGGAGGAGACTCGTGTTCATAAGCCAGTGTCGTTATGGAGAAATCTGGTGTGGTTCAAACATCATATTCCTAGAGTGAGCTTCATCCTTTGGGTTGCTGTGAGGGGTCGCCTTAGTACGGGGGACCGGCTTAGGATGCTTGGTCTTGAGTGTGATGCTAGTTGTCGCCTTTGTTCTGGGGCTATCGAGTCTCATGATCATCTTTTCTTTGCTTGCCCCTTTACTAAGGCTATTTAGACTAAGGTTTTAGCCAAATGTAGGGTTAGTTGGACTGAGGGTTCGTAGATGGCCTAGAGGGATTCTTTTGCCACTAAGGTGGTTGGTAAATCCCTGGGTGCTAGCGTTAGGAGATTAGCTCTATCCATCTCTGTTTATTGTACTTGGAAGGAGCGTAACCTTAGAAAATTTGAAGACAAGAAGAAGGGTTGGGAGGGTGTGTTTAGGGATATCTCTGATATGATAAGAGAGAGGCTCTCCTCTATTAGAAGAGTGCCTATATCCCAGTCTAATAAGGAGATCCAGGAAGATTGGAGAGTGGTGATGGATATTTTCTCCAATAATGCTTTTTACTAACTGTTTATTACTTGATGCAGCCTGGTCGTCACGCATGGATGTTTGTGAGGATTTGTCTCTTTCCCCTCCTTGGAGGGCTGAGTGTTTCTTCTATATTGTGCGAGTGTATGCGAGGTTCCTAATCCTTATCCCCTGTAAGTTTGTTTTTGTGCAGCGTACCGTGGAATGTTTAGGAGCAGTGAGTTGTGGGATTTTTTTGATTGGAGTGTGTGTGCCCTCCTGTATTGAGTGAGTGATGTGAGATTTTACTAACGATTATGAATTGCGTTTGCTTCTTGTGTAGTGGCTTGGATAGTAATGGCTGTGAGTTTTGCTTCTATCTCCTTTTTTGGAGTGTAGAGTGATACACATGAGTGGAGGGTGTGAGGTCTCCAGGTGAGTGTGTTTCACCTTTTGGGTTTCTCATGGGTTCTTTATGTATCTCAGGTCCTGCATTTTCACTTATTCTAAATGGAAGAAATCTCAACGATGAGGATGCTGGCTTCTTGGCTTATCCTTATGTGAAGTTCTACTATTTTGCTTCCTAGCTATGAGGGATGTTCATAGCCTTTTCCCTTATTCATAAGACTTGTGTATATTGCTCTCTTATACTAGCTATGGGGGCTATCCATAGTTTATGTTTTGTGATACTTCCTTGCTGGTTCTTTGATGGGTGTTGCGGTTTTGGCCTTCCTTGGTGGCATCTTGATTCCTCCCTGCTGCGTTGGCTTGGTTATCAGTGGATTAGTGGTGTTTGTTTTCCTAGTTCTTTTTGTTGTTGTTTGCTTCTTGCTGGTTGGGAGGGTTTTAGCTCCTTGCTGTTGCGGTTTGTTGGTCAGTTTTGCCTGGGTTGTGGTGTTTTTCCTTTGCTGCCGTGGGTTATGAGGGCCTGTTCCCCTCACTAAATGTTGCTGGTTTTATTTTATTTTATTTCCTGCTTTGTTTGCTGAGTTATATCCTGGTGTTTTTTTTTTGTGGTTGGTGTTTATTATTCACTTGGTGGTCTATTTGGGTTTTTGTTTTATGTTGGGTGGCCTTGTTTCCTCCCCTATTATTTCTCAATTATGGGGGCGGCAACCATGTCCTACCCTTCTTTTCCTTGATAGGTTGTTTTTTGTTCTTTGGTTGGTTGCTTTGGTTGTGGTTTAGCCGAAAGCCTCATTACTTTTGGTTTTGTTTCTAGAGGTGTTGTAAGGCCTGGGGTATGCCCCTTGTATATGTGTATTTTTTTCTTTCTTTTATGTTACATTTAATTACCCAAAAAAAATATAACTAATTTAGAAGAAAAACTTAAAGTAAGTTTTTACGCTGATCAACTACTTAGACAGGATTACAAAAGAGGAATTTCAAATAAAGGTTTGGGCCGAACTTCTGATAAAAGCTACGTATCTTGAAGAAAGGAAATCAGGCTATAATGTAGCTCGAGGCTTGAGCTGATCTGAGTAGATGGTATAACTTTTTGAGCTGATCTGAGTTGATGGGGGTAGAGAAAACATTCCTGTCTAGGTCGATAAGGAAAGTAGAACCTCCTGAAATCAAGGTCTTGATAAGATAAGGTCCGGCCCAATTAGGTTTAAACTTGGCCCTTGGATCGAAGACCGAAGCTTTGATCTCTTTGAGGACTGAGTCACCTTCCTTCAAGTTTCGAACTTAACCTTTTTGTTAAATGCCAGAGCTATTCTCCTCTGATACCCTTGGATGTGAAACAATGTCCTTAGTCTTCTTCCACTAAACAAGAGTAATTCTTTGAATATGTCTTTCTGCCATTTGGACTCAGGAATACTACTTTTAGCCATTATCCTCAAAGATGGAACTGCCAACTCTATGGGCAGGTATGCTTCCATTCCATAAACCAGTGCATACGATGTTGCTCCGGTGGAGGTCTTGAAAGATGTTCAGTACCCCCAAAGCAGAAATGGCAACTTTTTCAGTCAATTTTTACTTCCCTCTACCGTATTTTGCAGAATCTTCATCACATTTTTGTTGGCGGCTTCCACAGCTCCATTGGTTTGCGGTCTATACGGAGAAGACTTATGACTAAAAATTCGATATTCCTCCAAAAGATCTAAAACTTCTCATTGGAAATGAGAACTATTGGTTGTTTAGCCGCTAGTTTTTTTGCTGTATTACGGTGCTTCTTGTTAGTTGTGGGGCTTTTACTCCTTGTTTTAGTTTGTTTTGGGTATGTACGACCTGGGGTATGCCCTTTGTAATCTTGTAAAAAAAATTTCTTCTTTTATGTTACAATTAATTACCAAAAAAAATACTCTCTAGGAGAGCTCTCCCCGAGGACCTCCATGGCGCTGCAGGTACAGTTGATGAAGGTTTTCAATGGTGTTATATAAATCTCTGAAGCATCTCATGAAGAGTAGATGTGAACTTCAGGTTAACTTAACTCTTCGGTGTTTCTGTAGACGAGAAAATGATAGTCTCGATGTTCTAAGTTGTGTTTGGAATGTGGTGGTGCAGCTCTAATGGCCAGAGCAGCCCTTGCCCTACATACCCCCATGGCTCAAACCCTGGGGTCTCCTCCCTTTCCCACTTAACTACCAAAAAAAAAGTTGTGTTTGGACCACACCCATGGCAATGGTCGGGTGAATCTAAGGTAGGTTAGTGTTGTTATGTTGGTGGCTGCTATGGTTTTGAGCTTAGTGTTGTCATGTTAGTGGTTTTTCTTGATCGAAATTGAAGACAGGTTATGGGATGCGAATACCATGGTTTTATTATTGGTTCAATTATAATCTGTTTAGGGATGAGAAGTTCTTCTCTAGTTCCTAGAGAGAGAAAGCTTCCCCAATTGTATCCATGGTGTCTCTGGCTTTTAAGCGTTAATGGAGTTTTGACCAGTTTACAGATACTTTCAGCAATTGCTCCCCGATTGTGTGTCTTTATGTTTTTCTCCATGGATGAACCAGCACGATTTGGTCTTAAAGCTGAGGAAGAAGATGAGGCTAGGTTACACGCGGTCTTTGAAGCGTGCGGTTGGGATCCAAACTTCAAGCCACTAACGGTGAATTTGGTCGAAGTTATTCTGAGGTTTTCTGCTCGGTGTTCACTCTGCTATTATAGAATACTGTAGAGGAAGACGACGCCCATAGTAGTTCAACGCGTTTCGGTAAATTACAGATGTTGTTGTCCATGCGCTGGTTGGCGCGTTGGCTTTATCGGTAACTGGTAAATCAACTGATGGGCTATTTTCTTTCTATAGCGGTGCCCAAGACTAGTTTTTTTAAAAACCATGGGCTGGTTTCTTGAGTGTATTCATAAGGGTCTCAGTGGGACTCGTCTGTTTGGTGGTATTCGAGTCACTCCGTTGGCTCATTGTTGGGTTGTTAGAAAGCTCTTGGCATGGTTTCAAGGAACTAGACCCCACGCTCCACTCAGCTATGGGTTTCCCCAGGTTGGTATATTCTTATTCTGTGTAATACAAGGATAAATGTTGGGCTTTTGTGGAAAATGATATCATCCAAGTTGGGATGCCAATGCTAATTATTAAGAAATTGAAGCTTGGCAGAATGCTAGTAATGTTCAGTGCTACATTTTTTGTAGTGCTATGATGGTGGACTTGTGGTAATGTGGGTCCTACGGAGTTAGGAATATTGAATATTGGTGTTGGGACCTACCTATTTTTGGTGTGGATCTTTGGTGGTTCTTGGAGTAGGGATGTAGCTGTTGGCCTGCTTCGTATAGATTCGATGGTAGAGTTTCCTTTGGGATGACCTAGGGTTATCTTTACTGGATTCTCTGTGGATATTTTGGCTATTGCTTTGCTGACTTGTTGGGTCTCCCACCGCTTATGGTTAGCGACCCTGTGCGCAGGGGATGTTGGCCTTTGCGTTGGCAGGCTGAGTTGGAGTTTCTAGAATTGATCTATTTGTTGCTTGCTCTTGGCTGGCTAGGGGCCCATCTATCTCTGGCACTTTACTCTTAGACCTCTACTGGTTCCCCTTAGGTAGCCCTTCTTTTATTTTAGGATTTCACTTTGGTATGGACTTATTTCTTCACTTAAGCAGGATGATCTAAACTCTATCCTTCCTTCCCTTCTTGTGGAGTGTGACTATCACTGAGAGACTAAGTTTACCTTGCTTGGGTGTTGGGATTTTCTCTTCACTTTAGTTAGATCCCTGGTGTTTGAGGGTTGGAGCCTTTTGAGGAGCCAAGCTTCAGCAGGTTTTAAGTACTTTTTGGGTTTGGATGACCAGTTCAACTTGTTGGATTCCTTATTTTCTCTTGTACTGGTCTGAATTTTGGAACCTATTCCCTATGTGGGAACAAATCTTCAGTAGGGATTAGGAGTTTGTTAGTTTTTTTGGCATGCTTACTGGTTTTGTCCTCTATCTGTATGCTAGTGCTTTCTTATCCGTGCGGGTTGTGCGCGGACGTGTACGTAGGTTTTTTTTCTATTCACGCAGGTTGTGCGTAGAATATGCTTTGTCGTTAACTTTCTCCCACTTAGAGCGGGGGTTTGGTTTTAGTTGTTGAATATGTGTAGGATGTAGGTGCCTAGTGGTACTCATGTAATTTCCTGGGATATGCCCCTTGTAATTGTGTAATTTTTTCTTTCTCTTTGGTGTTACAATTAATTATCCAAAAAAAAACTCCTCGACCCGCTTCATGAAGTAGTCAATTACTACGAGGATAAACTCGTGTCCATTCGACCCCTTTGGTGTGATCTTTCCTACCACGTCGATTCCCCATACTGAGAACGACAAAGGTGATGTCATATTATACAGCCGAGACAGTGCTACAGGCATGAGGTTTGCGTGAAGTTGGCATTTTCAGCATCTCCAAACAAACTAGTGACAGTCAGTCTCCATTGTCATCCAAAAGTATTCTTGGCGTAGTATCTTTTTAGCCAGCATCATTCCATTCATGTGAGGCTCACAAACTCTTTTGTAAACCTCTCTCATAAATTCGCGTCCTTCTGTGTTAACGCAAAACTTATTAACCCCTAGATATCCCCTCTTGTACAGTCTTCCTCTATAGATCACAAACTGCGCAACAAGTCTCCTAATAGCTCTTTGATCCTTCTTGCTGGCTCGACTAGGATAGTCTCCCTTCTCAATGAAGTTCCAAATATCGTGGTACCAAGGTAGTTCATCATTACTTCTTGGGTAGCAACGATATTGCCGACTGTAGGTGTATCTCCTTGTTGAATCTCCAAGGGTCTCATCTTTACTTCGGGCAATATGTCTATCATTGAGGCCCAAGTAGCCAGGGCAACGGTGAACTTATTCTGTAATCTCAGGACGTGGGTGAATGTCACACTTTCAAAGCAACGAATCATTATTTCAAGCTCTCAATGATACTAGATCAACCTCTCTTCTTTGAACTTCCATTCTCTTTTTGCCTGGGAGATGACCAAAGCTAAATCCCCTATAACTTCTAACTTTTTTTTCCTTAGTTCTAAGGCTACTTCTAATCTGGCTAGGCAAGCTTCGTACTCGGCTTGATTGTTAGTAACCTCAAAACTCAATTTGTAAGCCAAAGGGATATAGAAATCATCGGGAGTGACAAGGAGTATCCCTATCCCATATCCATATTGGTTTGAAGCTCCGTCGAAATACAAGGTCCATAAATCCTTATCAATTTTCAACACTTGTTCGTCGAAAAACTCAAATTTGAGTTCTCTTTTCCTTCAATAGGATGATTGGCCAAAAATTCTACGACGGCTCTCCTTTTAACTGATTTTCTCGTGACATACTACAGATCGAACTCAGCTAACATTAGTAACCAATGGGCTAACTTTCCTGTCAATACCAGCTTTTCGAAGAGGTATTTGAGTAGGTCCATCCTTGACAGAACAACTCGATATGCTTTCATGTAATGGCGTAGCTTCCTAGATGCCTAAACTAGCACCCATTAAGTCTTCTCCAAAGGAGTATACCGCTGACATTCACAATCATTCATCTTTTTTTTGGGTAATTAATTGTAACATAAAAAAGAAAAAATACAAATTTTCAATGTGCATACCCCGGGTAATTACATGAGTAACCAGTAGAAAAACCTCCTACAACACAGAAAATCCAACCCCCCGCCGAACCGACGGGGGGACCTAACAAAAAAAATCATATTCCATGGACAACCTGGATGGATAGGAAATACCAACATATACAATATTCTAGCAAAAAGAACTAGTCATCCAATCACAACATAACAAAATCCTGCTGAAGCTCGACTCCTCGAAAAACTCCAAACCTCAGCCAAGAAATGACCTACTCATCTAAGAAGATTTACTAAAGAACCTCTATAAAGCTGAGATAATAACTAAACCTCCATGCTCAGGAGGTCAAAGGGGCTTGTCCTCTAAACAATCAGGTAAACTGACGTAGCCTGAGCAAGCAAAGAAAAGAAACCTCCACGGTCAAAAAAAGGCTGTGACGAAAGTGCCCCTAAGGATCAACCAAAGATCCAAAGAACAGTCGAAAGGTAACCATCAAAGGTCTATGAGTAAAGTACCATGGGTAGATGGGCCCCTAGCCAGCCAAAAGAAGCAACAACAGATTAGTCCCAGAAAACTTTAGCCCAAAATCGGTCAACACAAATTACCAACCTACCCTATGCATAGGGTCGCCAATCATAAGTAGTGGGAGACCCCTTACAAGTTAGCAATGAGTAGTGGGCAAAACATTCTCAGAGAATCCGGCTGAGAGAAACCTAGGCCATCCCAAAGGAAACTCAACCATCGGATCCAGACAAAGCAGGCCATCAGCTAGACCCCACTCAAAGAACCACCAAGGCCCCACCATAAGTACCCAGCTAGAAGTACAGACAAATCCTCATCTAACCCAAAGCAACCTCAGCTCCACAATTATGGCAACACACACCCCGACTGCAAGGGGGAAAGATAGGATATAAGAAAGTTCGAGAAAGAAAGAACCCAAAAGAACTTCCAATGAAAGGTACTAAGGAGCCGTCCAAAGAGACCTTAATCCAGATGTACCCATCTATACAAAAAACCACTATGCATTGTGGGCCCTCAAGTAAAGAGGTGACGCCAGCAGCCAACAGTAACAACCGAACCCAATCGTAACCCTATCAACATAAACCCAGCATCTATGATAAGCACCACACTTCTGGGTGCAATGAGGTAAAGATAGACACCTCGAACATGTAAGAAGGGCGAAAGGTAAGCCCAAACAAATGGCATATAGGATCACCTCAAAACTCCTCAAAAAGCCTCTGCCCAAGCAATAATAAACAAATAGGATCAAAGAATTAACAAAGCCAAGGAAAATCACAGACCCAACCAAGGAACTCAGCCTCACTGAGATAGTCACACTCCCCAAACAATGGGGGGAAAAAGAACGAGACAAGAACACCTTAGATGATGATAGCAGAAAATTGTACCAGAGTTAGTTCCTTAGTCCAGAGACAACCATAATTGGGAACCAACAACAGCCGATAGTAATAGCCCAACTCAAGACTTACCAAAGTAAACACAGCATCACAGAAAAGCAACGTTCTCCGAGATGCGACGGGAATGCTCTCCTAGAGTGGAAGGAGGAAAAGATAGACACCGAGCTCACAAATGAAAGACGATAAGAGGGCCAAAACACATAGCAGTACATGGCTCCCCACAACACCTCTGAAACCCTGGCTACGAACTGCAATATAGCTGAGAAGAACTTAGAACCCTATAAGCTCAAGAGGTCAAAGAAAGCTAGTTCTCAACCATGGCGCTAATGGGGCACGACAGCACTGAGGGAAACCTTAGCTCGGAAATAGAAGGCCAACACCAAACTAAATCTGCCATCGGGCCCATCTCCGCACCCAGGCCAACGTAGCCTAAGCAAATGAGAAAAGAGAACCTCCCAAACCATATAATAGCTCCAACAATAGGAAGCACCGAGACCCAACATAATCATAATTAACACAGTTATGTGGATCCCACTCAACCAGTTTACATCCAGCAAACCAAAATAAATGGGCCCAACATACGCCAAACCATTGCATAGAAACCATTCATCTTGTTACTTAAGTAATAGACAGCTCTCTCCACCATGGCTCCATCTTCCTATGCAAGCATACACCCCATCACTGAATATGTCACTGATAGATATAGTATTAAAGGATTACCAAGTTCTAGCAATAACAGTACTAGAGGGTTTTGTAGATACTGTTGTACGGCATCGAAAGCGTCCTGATACTGCTGATCCCACTGAAATTTGGTCCCTTTTTTCAAAAGTCAAAAAGAGGTTTGCAGGTAGTGATCAACTTGGCAATGAATTAAGTGATAAACTAAATCTTTCCTAGGAAGCTCCTTATGTCCTTCTCGGTCCTTTGGGGAGGCATTTCGAGGATAGCCTCAATCTTTGATGGATCCACGTCTATGCTTCGTTGTGTGATCATAAATCCGAGCATCTTCCTTATTTTCTTGAAGAGTTTTCTCAACGCAATAACATGCCCTTCCTTGGTCTTGGATTTCATGATCATGTCTTCTACATACACCTCTACTTCTTTGTGTATCATATCGTGCAGCAGTGTGGTTGCAACCCTTTGATAGGTTGCTCCCGCATTTTTCAGCCCGAACGGCATGACTCTATAACAATAGGTACCCCAAGATATCGTGAAGGTAGTCTTTTCTTGGTCTTCTAGCACCATCTAAATCTGGTTATACCATGAGAATCCGTCCATAAAAGACAAAAGTGCATTCCTGGCGAAGTTATCTACCTGCACATCTATATGGGGAAGAGGGATATTGTCCTTAGGACTAACCCTGTTGAGATCTCTGAAATCGACACACACTCGGATTCTTCTGTCTTTCTTCAGCACTGGGACAATGTTGGCAACCCACTTTGGGTACTTCGTGACCATAAGAAATCTTGCGTCTATCAATATGGTGACTTCCTCCTTAATCTTTAGAGCCCAATTTGGCTTGATTCTTCTGAGCTTCTGCTTAACGGGTTTGGCATCGGGATAAAGAGAAATTTAGTATTGTACGATATCGGGATCTATGCTAGGCATATCGTCGTGGGACAATGCAAAAACATCTTTAAATTCTTTTAATAAAAAGGTTAATTGTTCACACTTCTCCAAAGAGAGTGTAGAACCAACTTGGACTAATTGTAGATCCTTTTTATTATTAAGATTTATTAAAACAGTTTCTTCCATTACAGGTTTAGCTCTCATTTCTTCTTCGTTTTCAATTAAAAGTTTTAATTCTTGGAGGATGTCCTCCTCGAACTCTTCAAAATTTTCAGGATCAATACAAAATATGTGAGGCATACTAAAGTAAGTAAAGTCTGATTTCATTTCATTAACTTCAAAGGGAGTTACAACCTGAGACACAAAGCGAAAAGGGCTTGGGATGCCAACAGATGCATTCCTGACAAGCTCATTGTCACGCCCCAAACTCCGGGCCACGTGAAACACCCATAAACAAACAACCACAACACCCAGCCCGAGAATACACTCTCAAAATAAACATACACGCATTGTATATAAATGCCAAACGACAAACATTACAAGGCTCCAATGCCGAGGAACATGTACTAAGCGTATGATACAAATAGAAACAAAAAGAAAGACTCTAACTCTTCCACATCTCCAGCACCTCCAAATCAACCAACGTGACCTGTACCTGAAGAAAAGCAAAATCCCACACCGTGAGCCAAAGCTCAGCAGAAACTAGATAGGCATGCAGTACAAACAAAACATGCTAAGAGATCGATGTGCAGGTTTAGACTCTCTTTCAAGCCTTGAAAATGGTTTTCACATGCAAACGGAAAAGCGAGGATACAAACCATCTTTTGACTCACTCACAGGAGTCCTAAAAATAGTTGAAAAGAATTTTTAGATCACGATTCACACGACTCTTAAAACAGTTTGAAAATTGGTCTATCCATCCCATAATGAAATATATGCAATCCATGATACATACAATCGGCCCTCACATGCCGCAACCGCAGTCCTAACACTGAGATAAAGACCAATACATAAATATACATTCCCGGGATAAAACCGTTTACTATGGGATAAAATCATAGACCAACCACGGGGTAAAACCGCAAACCAAACCACATGATAAATCTGCATACTTTACTGTAAGCCACGGGATGGAACCGCCGACCACGGATTATACCACGGGATAAGATCGCATACCACGGGATAAGATCGCATATTACAGGATAAAACTGAAATTAACAAAGTAACACCGAGTACATACAACAGGATAATACTGGAACTATGGGATAACACCGAGCATATCATATGCATTTACAAACCAAAGCCTAATCGCTTTAAGACCACAGAAGGCCACTTATCTGACTATCATGTACCAAATAAAACTATTCATAGTTCTATAAGCACAAAGCACTTATAAACACGACGTTCCACATAAAGATGCTACATAACCCGATAAGACATCACATGCCATACACCATCATCCGTTCACCAGAACGACCTGTCCACACACTGGGACAACCAACATCCAACCCAGAAACCAACACCTGAACTTCCCACAGGATGATTCTCACCAGAACCCCACCTTTAACCAAACCACGAACCCACACGTCGCGCACATAGCCAGCACTCACACAACCATGCCACAAACGCTAAACCAACCATGCACGTCACACCCGAGGATGGCATCACATAAACACCCGGGGCCACCACATGACCCCCGAAACCACAACGCCATTAACCAGACCCCAAAAGGAAACCACAGGTATTTGAATCGACTAATTCCCATAAATTAATCAATTAAATACTATAGGATGCCAATCGGAAACCAAAACCCAACCACAAAACCACCAAAACACACCCCAGCACTTCAGTCGACTGAACCAAGCCCCCAGTCGACAGAAGACCACACTGGAAAAACCAAAACCTCCTCAACGCACGGTTCAGTCGACCGAACCCCACAGTCTAGTCAATCGAACCCCATGAACTATGATCCAGTCGACCGAACCTACGAGTTTAGTAGATTGAACTCACCCAGAAACCGTTTTTAGCTACGGGTTCAGCCCTCCAAACCATGAATTGAAGCCTCCAAACTCCAATTCAACATCCTTAAACATACCCACACCTAGGCCTAACACCAAGATCTCAAAAGAAACCCTCGAAACACGATCTCATCCACCAAAATCGACAAAAAACCCAATTTTTAACCAGAAAACATAACTGAACATAAACTCAGGTCTACAGCAAACCAACCGGTAAAAGAACACCCGATTACACGTAGCACCCTCATAAAACATACAGGTCTAGAATCCTACCTCGGTGAGTTCTAAACTCGATGCCTTGATCCACGTGCAAAATCGAGCTTCGCCAGAATCAAAATCTAACCACATTGTTGCGTAACCCACCGTGCCAATAGCAAGGATCCGCTGTTGGATCGTTGAAAATCGAGCCCCGAACCCCCGAGGACTTAGAGAGAAGGCAGAGAGAAAATAGGAAGCTTGTTGGAGAAGTTTTGAAAAGTTTCGTTTTGAAAATATCTAACTCCAGATATTTATAGGCCTCCAAAATATCTTTTTTTTGAAATTTTGAAATTTGTATTACAACAGCCTACGGCCCCGGGAACCTACCCCGCATGCATATCTAAGCC
Organism: Heliamphora exappendiculata; assembly: GCA_034768845.1. NCBI lineage: Eukaryota > Viridiplantae > Streptophyta > Magnoliopsida > Ericales > Sarraceniaceae > Heliamphora > Heliamphora exappendiculata. The sequence goes on from JAOTRH010485925.1 coordinate 47,994, forward strand.
CGATCATACATCAAAAGCAGTAAAAACATACTCAAACGAAAACACGCAACGTGCGTCCAAAAATGCCAAAAAAAGAAACGGGTCAGGGTCTCACAACTCTATCCCCCTTAAAGGAATTTCACCCCTAAAATTCAACTTAAGGTCAAATAACCAACCGTCGATCGCAATCGACACAGACACGCGAGATGGCTAGCCAAACCATTCCTAGGATATAGTTAAACGAGGTCAGGCATCGTAAACAACGGCTAACTCTCTCAAAGACACGGGATCTATAACTCACCCCTACCTCACATCATCACCAGCCACTGCCTCAACACAGCACATCACACTCGGAGTCTATCACCAACTTCCCAAACAGATGCAATAAAGAAACTGGCCCCAAGCCTACACACTTAGAAAGTACCTTTGCTCGCTGAAGGTATGTCTGCATGATCCGGCACGACTAATGCCCTGGAAGCTATGAGAGAATACGCTCGGGGTAATCCCACTCTGGCCTGTCCACCAGAACTCGGTGTTGTCGGTTGTCGCACAGACTGAACTGATGTACTCCCACCTGCCATCTGGGAAGTCTGAACTGCAGGATATTGCTGTCGCTCCTGCACATATGAACCCACTGGTGTGTCTTCCCAACTCGGTGCACTGCCTCCCTAGGACAATTCTTGCGAATATGTCTCGTTTGACCGCATCCATAGCAAGTCGGCAGCTCCTTCTCCTGTGACTAATTTGGTACGGGGCTCTAGGACTGCCTCAACCGTGAATCTTGGTACTGCCTCGACTGTGGACAATCTGACACACGATGCCCTGACTGCCTGCATCGAAAACATCTAACCTCCCTCTGTCTGGCCTCCCAGATGAAGCCACTTATGAAGCTGGTGCAGAAAACTGATGTGGTAACCCAAATGGGTGAAAACTGGTAACAGAGGACCTCTTCCTCTTAGTAGAACGCCCGCATGTCTGCGCCTCTATCCCACTCTGTGGTGTCTTGGCTTCCTTGGAAGCCCGAATCTCAGTCATGGTGTTCTCCACCCTCGCTGCTGCCTCCACCAGCTCCGTGAACACCCGAAGTCCCAGCGCAACCACACACTCCCTGATCGCTGACCTCAAGCCCCGCTCAAACCTCATGGAACGCAGCTCATCTGTGCTTACCAACTATGCAGCAAACTGGGACAAACTTGTAAACCTGGCCACATACTGCATGATGTCCATGGCCCCCTGGGTAAGAGTGTAGAACTCCTCCATGTACAAATCCCTCTGTGAAGCCAGGAAGTATTTCTCCAGAAACACTCCTATAAAGGCTGCCCATGTGCCTTCCACAATGGTCCTGGCATATTTCCACCACGCGTGAGCAGCACCCATGACTTTGATGGAATGCGCAGTATTGAGAAGCATTAAACCTCGTCAATAGGGGATCAGGAACAGGCATGGAGTCCAATGGCTTGATAAGCCCCTTTTCGACAAGTCGACTCAGAGCGGTGGATAATGAAATATTGATGGGAGTGAACGCCCTCCTTGGCCTTTGCTGCTGTTGATTGTTATCTGACTATTGGGCATTGTTGGATTGCTGGGCAGAAGAGGTTGGGTTCAATAAGTTTACCTCGTTTGAACGAGACACGAGGTTTGTGGCAGTAGATACGTTTTGGTTATTTGTGGGGAAGGTTCTCTTGGGTTTTTAGCTCAGTTCGGCTTTTCCAATATCCCTAGACTGGATTGCATCTTCTATCTAAACCCCGACATCAAACAACTGCTCGAATGTGAAGAGCGGCTGTGTGATCAGATAACGCTTCAACGGGGACTATAGGTTCTTCACCACTATCCTCACTTGCTCCTTCTTAGAAGGCCGGTTCGTCATCTTGGCAGCCTTTTCCCTCCATCGAGTTAGGAAATCAACAAAAGACTTTCGATTCTCTTGTCGAGTCGTTTCGAGCTCTCGGGTAGTTACATCTAGTTGGATATTGTAACTATACTGACTGATGAAAATCGTAGCTATATCCTCCCAAGTTCTGGTCTTTGCTACGTCGAGGGAGAGGAACCATTTCTGGGCTGTCCCAAAAAGAGATCAGTGAAAGAGCTGAGCTTTCAACTGGTCATCAATTTCCATTAGCGAAAGGGTACCAACATACATTCGAAGATGAATTTTGGGGTCTCCGATTCTGTCGAACTTCTCCATATCTGGCATTTTGAACTTTTTTGATAGTTTAGCATCTGGGAGCAAATATAGTCCTCCCACATCTAACATGTATTCTTTGATCCCTTTAGCCTTCCTAAGGACCTTCTCCATCATGTCAATCTTCTCAATCAGTGCAGATTCTCTGAACTGAGCAGTATTTTCCTCCTCAACTACCACCAGACAAGGGACCCGTTGTGGTGGTGGAACAACTTGCGGCCCATCGAGGACTTGATTGTCATCCCAAAAGTCCTTGGCATTCTCATTTGTGTCCTTCGGTTGTCCATTTACAATAGGTATACGGGCTTGAATTACCCGGATCTGAGCCTGATATTGCACTTGAGTTTGGGTTTGCTGTTCTACAGCCCACTGTATTTTAGTAATTATTCTCATCAGAGCTGTCAAGTTTACCTCATTCTCTGCCATTTTAGCTGACTATTTAGATACCCTACAGAGTTTACTTATCACTGATCTTTTCTAAACACATGATGACTGTATTTTTCCTGGCCCAATGGTAAATCCACAGAAAATCCTAAATCCCAAAAGCAAATCAACCAGTATCAAACACTTTCTGGATAAGCATTTCGACGACAGATAGCACAAATTCCAGCTACCTGAAATAGAAAATCATAAGCAGATGACCACGAAAGCTAAAATAACACCCCTGCCGGCCTCATATTGGCAGCAGAACAACAGGATGACTCAAAAACTAACATGATGGCTAAAAAGGAGATCAACTAAATTCTAAAGGGAAGGTTTGTCTAAAACGGGCAGCACAAAGCTATGCTGACTGGACTAGTTCAACCCTAAAATTCTAAGAAAAAACGGGCAACATAACGGTAAGGACACTAAGCTAGGCTAACCAGACTAGTTCTACCTAAAAATTCTAAGAAAAAATAAGCCACATAATGGTAAAAAACTAACTCTTACAGATATGACAAGGGTTTAAAAGAAATGAGCCTAAGTCAAGGGGGAGGAAACCAACGACTCGAGAAGAACCCGAAGGAGAGAGAAACTATCCTAGAGTCTTTAAAACAAAACACGGACGGGACCCTGAGAAGAAAACTATGGCGTAAGAACCAAACATGACGAAAGATAAAGTCCAGGTAAGAGATCAAGGGAAAAGCTAACATAATCAATGGATAACAGAAAACCCAAGGCAAACCCGAGAAAGAAACTAGCTTAAGCCCCAAAAAAATAATCCTAACAATACGCAAACAAAACATAATCCTACCAGGGTTAGTAGCACCTAATGGGGGGTTCTAAGTTCACTATATGCAAAAGGCCGATTTTGGTCAATTGAACAAGGTATCTTCTGAATAGAGCCAGGTATATACCTTCCATGCAAAATATGGTCAAGCAATATGCCTGAACTCTTTTACTGCACCTATGATAACGTATAGTCAATAAGGGTTGCACGCCTTCCCAACAATTCCCGAAATGAATGTACGTTCAGGGCGTCAGGTCAACCAAGTAGGGAAATTTGAAGAACAACGCACATGCATGCAAAAATGAAAATGAGAAATTTTTATTAAAAACCAAAAATGTTTTCAAGTCTAATCCTCTTTTTTGGTTTTAAAAATTAGTCTCCAGCAGAGTCGTCAGAAAATACTGTGGCATTGGAATTGAAGGGGTTTTAAAAAGGATCAAAAATAAGGGATTCAAAAGATATTTGAAAAAAAAATGATTTCACTCCTTGAAAGCTAAATTTTGAAAATCTTTTTTTTATTGAAAATAGAGTCGCCACTTAGTTTTTGAGAAAAACTAATAAAAACAAAAATAGCTACTGATTTCTAAAACGTTTAACCAAAGAAAAAGGTTCGGGGGCTAAGGTACGAATCGGAAAAGGTATTAGGCACCCTGTTCGCCTAACCATAAGGTTGGTCTCTACTAATCATCATTGGTTCTTTAATAAAAATTTTCAAATAAATGCAAATAAAAAAAATAGAGGTAAAAAGAGAACATCCAAAATCAAATATGAAAAATACATAAGATATGTACATAGTACTTCAAGTTATGATAAATAAAGGGATAAAATTGTAAGTTTCACAGCATGCAATTTCTAGTTAAAGAATACATGGAACACTCTTGCATGTAATTTCATCAAAATGCACTAAACTAACAAGATTTAAATAAAAGAACAAAGCATGCTAAATGTTGTCAAAATTACCTAAATATGAATTTGCTACAAAAGGTAAATTAAACTATCGTAAGTATGCTTTCAAATAAAGAAACTAAAGCATACATTAACATGATGAAATAGTAAACGAAATGAGAAATGCGAAATAAAATATGCATAAAAAGAATCCTAAAAGAAAGTTTATAAAAAAAATTTATGAAAAGAGTTTTTAAAAAAAAGTTATACTAGGAAATGAGATTCTAACTATTTATATTTACATTAAAAAAATGAAAAAAATAAAAGAAGAAAATAAAATCTATCTTTGAAAGACTTTTTATAATTCTTTGGTTTAATAATCATGAAAGAAAATAAAGCTATATAAAAAAAGGGCAGATTGTGCTTTATACTAACATTAAGATAAAATAAATATTAATCAAATTAATGCTAAAAAAAGAAAATGAAATATTATAAGAAAATTTAAAGTTAATGATAAAGAGAAGCAAAAGAAAAAAAAATAAAATATTAGCAAAAGAAACTACATTAACATTAAAAGAAAAAAAAGATTGAAAATAAAAACTAAAAAGAGATAAAAATAAAATAGAACATTAGTATTAAAGAAAAAAAAAAGAAACTTAAAAAGAAGAAAAAAAATTTAAGCTACATTGCAAGGAAAGAAAAAAAAAAAGAAATGCTAGAAAAATTACATTGTTAAAAGAAATTGACAAAGAAAGTAAATGCTAATAAGAGAAATTTAAATTTATAAAATAAAGGGACATTGGACTAACATAAAAAGAAAGAAAATAAATACATGAAATTAAACTAATTAACAAAGAAAAGTATAACTATTTAATTCAAATGTGAATGTAGTATTGGTAAATACATTCACATAAATATAAGTGTATTATAATAACAATTGACAACATTAATAAGTTGTAATTACTAAGGTATGTTAGCACTAATTAATGAATAAAAATAAAATGACAATATGCTTACGTGTGAATGTGTAAGCTAAGAAATTAATTAAAGCGACTAAACTAAACAAAGTAAATTAAATAATAAAAGAAATGTGCAAATTGAAATTGAAAATTAATCCAAACAAAGTACCTAGATCGCTAAGAAATCATCAAGTTGGGGAATGGCGATTCGGTTCTCGGGCGATGTCCAAGCTAGGGTTTTGGGACTTTGGTATGGTTTCGATGTCGGTACTTCAGCAGGGCTTCAGCGTCGGGACTTGAAATTACTCGGCAAAGCTTCTCGTTCAAAACCTCGCACTAATTTTCTCCTTGAAAATGTACCAGAGGTACGGTATTTATAGAGTTCTTCAACCAATGAGATGTTACCACGTTTTAGGAACATGTCGGGCCATTTGGAGTTGGCGGTCGCTATAATGAAAGTTAGCGGTCGCCATGTTTTTGAAAGGTTCCATAAAGTTCTTTGGCGGTCGCCATATTTGGCTAGGGTTTTCAAGAGGTTCTATTGGCGATCACCACAATGAACATAGCAGTTTCCTTACTTGGACAGCAAGTTTCGATGACTCGACGAAATTTCATTGGGTTAAAGGTTTCGGGTTCAAATACCGAGCTTTGATCACTTCTCGAGGATCATACGAAGGCACTATTCCACCTGTTTTCATCATCGGATTTACTTAAGATTATGCGAGGTCAAATTGGGGTGTCGATAATATGTGACACTCATCATAAGGTACATTTTTCAACATATAACTGCATTATTTTGGACAAAACGAAAAAAATAGTCATGCACGGTGTTAGAACATCTGACAATTGTTACGGCATTATTCCTTTAAATGTTTAAACTTGTAACTCTGTCAAGATCAATAATGCGGAACTATGGCATCGAAGACTTGGTCATGCCAATTACAAGGACTTATCCAAAATTGCCAGTAAGGAGTTGATCAGGGGACTTTCCAAGTTGGGTAGCCCATCGAGCCGTGTCTGTGGTGCATGTCAAATAGGTAAATAGACCTAGGTCCCCCATAAGAAGATAGACACTTTAGGCACCAAAGCTCCTCTGGAGGTTATTCACATGGATTTGATGGGACCTACCGGGACAAAGAGCTTAGGAAAGAAAAAGTATATTTTCATTGCTGTTAATGACTTCTCTCGGTTTACTTGGGTTAATTTTTTGAGAGAGAAGTCTAAAACTTTTATTGTTTTCAAAACTCTTGTTCTTAAGTTTCAAAATGAAAAACCCAAGTCGTCCAACTCTATAATTCACATTTGGTTTGATCATGGCAAGGAGTTTGAAAACTCTGACTTTACTTCTTTGTGTGTATCTTTGGGTAAACATCATGAATTCTCTGCCCCTAAAACTCTTCAGCAAAATGGGGTGGCGGAAAGAAAAAATCGAGTCATTGAAGAAATGGCTCGTGTTATGTTGCATGACAAGAATCTGCCCTAACATTTTTGGGCAAAAGTTGTGAACACTGCCTGTTATACCATTAACCGTGTCTATCTGAGATCGAGGACTCTTCACACTCCCTATGAACATTGGAAAGGTACAAAATCAAATGTCAAGTACTTTCGAACTTTTGGGAGTAAATGCTACATTTTTCGGGATAGGAAACAGTTGGGTAAATTGACTCCCGTGGTGAAGAGGGAATCTTCTTAGGCTATTCCACAAACAGTAAAGCATATCGTGTTTTTAATAATAGAACATCTACTGTTATAGAATCTATAAATGTCGTCATTGATGATGAACCTACTATTATACATGTTGATAATTATTTTTCTATTTCAGGTGAACTCAATGGCGAACTGAGAGCCAAAGAAACTGAAAGGCAACCTAAGCAAGAAGGAGCTGAAGCAACTGCTAAGAAGAACCCCACCAATGTGAAACAGGGTTCTCAGCTACAAGAAACTGAACCCAAAGGTTCTCAGAAGAAAGGACTGGAACCCTTAGCAAGGGTGAAACTCAACCATCCAGTAAGTTAAGTCCTTGGCGAAGTCACGGACAGGATGCAGACTCGGCGACAAATGCGGGATGAGGTAACATTTATGTGCTATGTGTCTTTAATTGGTCCAAAAAATATCAATGATGCCTTACTTGATGAATGTTGAACTAATGCCATGCATGAGGAACTAGAACAATTTGCTAAGAATAATATGTGGGAACTAGTCCCTCTGCTCTTTGACAAACTAGAACCAAATGGATATTCAAGAATAGAATAAATAAATTTGGTGAAGTGGTTAGGAACAAATCTAGACTTGTAGCACAGGATTACACTTAGGTTGAGGGAATTGATTTTAACGAGACGTTTACCCTGGTTGCACGTCTTGAATCCATTAGAATAATTTTTACTATTACATGTAAGCTTTATATCAAACTGTTCTAAATAGATGTCAAAACTTCTTTCTTGAGTGGTTACCTTAAAGAAGAAGCCTATGTTGAGCAACTCAAAGGGTTTGCCGACCCTTCCTTACCTAATCATGTCCTGAAACTTAGGAAAGCTCTTTACGAGCTAAAATAGGCTCCTAGAGCTTCGTATGACAGGATGACCTCGTTTCTGTTAGAGAAAGAATTTTCTAGGGGTGGCGTCGACAGAACTTTGTTTATTTATACCCAGAACCATGACATTCTAGTAGATCAAATTTATGCCAATGACATAGTTTTTGGGTCTACTGATGACTCGTTGGTGAAAAAATTTTCCACTGAAATAAGAAATGAATTTGAGATGAGCTTAACGGGCGAATTGAACTACTTTTTAGGTCTTTAGATTAAACAAACTTCATCTGATATGTTCATCTCTTAGTATAAGTATGCTAGGAACTTGGTCAACAAGTTTGGTTTAGAAAATTCTAAGCATTCTAGGACCCCTATGAGTGTCACCACTAAGCTGTCAAAAGACAAGTCTAGTAAACCTGTTGACCAGACCATGTACCGTAGCATGATTGGGAGTCTGTTGTATTTGACAACGAGCCGTCCTGACATTACATTTAGTGTTGAAGTTTGTACTAGATATCAAGCTTGTCCCAAAGAGTCACATCGTCAGACTGTCAAACTTATCATTAAATATGTGAATGAGACTTCTGGGTATGGGATTTAGTTCACTTATGATATGACTGCTAACATTGTAGGCCTTTCTGGTGCCGATTGGGCTGGAAGTGTCGATGATAGAACAAGCACCTCTAGTGGGTGTACATAGAAAACAATCTGGTCTCCTGGCATAGCAAAAGACAGAATGCCATTTTCCTTTCCACGACTAAAGCTGAATACATTGTAGCTAGGAGTGGTTGTACTCAACTTCTGTGGATGAAGCAGATGCTATTTGACTATGATTTTGAACAGGGTCCTATTGTGTTGTACTATGACAACACCAGTATCATTAATATTTCTAAGAATCCTATTCAACATTTCTGAACAAAGCATATTGATTTTCGTTATCATTTTATTCGGGACCTTGTTGAAGAAGATAGGGTTGTCTTTGAACACATCGATACTGAATTCCAAAGAGACGATATTCTGACCAAACCCCTTGATCTGCTTCGATTCGAGTTTCTTAGGAAAACTCTTGGAGTATGTCTTATTGAGTGATTTCTGTTTTTCTTTTCTTTTGTCTTTATATATTTTTTAAAAATAAATAAATAAAATAAAATAAAAAAGTGGGGTCTGGTGAACTTATGGTTAAGTAGTTAATACTAGTCTAGTTGCACAAGAATCTTTGTGAATGTTATTGACCTTCATCGTATGTGATCCTCTGTCTTAATTAATTTTCGGTGATGGCCATGTCATATAGCCAATGAAATTCGTTTCGATTGAATTCTATTCTACGCACTGTTATCTTAAATTAGGAAGTCATGTTTATCACTTTTCGTATTCAAAATGTGCCATGAGTTTCTTTATGTATTAGTTGACCTGAGACTGCATGAAATGACCTATGTTAGCGTCTCCAATATGAACTTTAGGATATAACTCTTTCTAAATCTTGGACTTTTTTTTCTTGCTAGCTGTTTAGAAGAAATGGCTACTTATGCAGACCTTACATTTTTGTGTGTATTAGTGTGGAGCTGTCTCAAGAATGAGCCAAAATGTTCAAATATATCCAAGAAAATGGCTACCTATGCGCACCAGGCCTTTTCGTTCGTATTAGTGTGAAAGCCACCTTTTGTTGTATGGAACTTGATATGTATTTCCCTATAAATGGCTACCTAAGCGGACCTTGCATTCTTGTTCATCTTAGTGTGGCAGCCGCCTGTGGTCTCAATATCAACCCTTTTTTTTGTTCTTGCTCACGGTCCACGATTAAGGGGGAGTTTATCCAAAAGTATCTTGGGTCAAAAATGGTTTGAGTTCATGTGTTTTCTAATTTTCTGACATATTTATGTAACTCATATTTCTTTTGCCTCTAAATTTGATAAAACTTGACAGTCGTGTTCACTTCATGACATACACTCACAGTTGCATGTAGAATTCACTCTGAATGTTCTTCATAGCTTATATGTTAGTTTCATTTTTGAAAATCAGTTGAGAAAGTTGGGTCTCTGTGATTGAGGTTGATGCAACCGTACAAGTTTCCTTCGCTCTAACAGGTGTTCTATTATTTAACTGTTGTGGTTCTCCTCACCCTCGCAAAAGTGTTTTTGTTTTTGTAGTTTTCTCTTTGTTTGTGTCGTGTCTAGTTCATATGTTTTGGTTGGCTTTGAGAAGGGTTTATGTCAGGCTTTTTTTTTTATGTTTTTTCATCTTAAGTGTTTACATTCTCTTCTGCCTAATCGCTCGAGCGGTCCTCTCGACCTTTCTTTTTTTTTTGTCCCTGTTCTGTTCTGAAAGTTGTGCCTCACCGCTCGACAGACCACTTGAGCGGTCCCTCGAGCGGTCCTCTCAACCTTTTTGTTTTTTTGTCCCTGTTATGTTTTGAGAGTTGTGCCTCACCGCCCGACAGACCGGTTGAGCGGTCCCTCAAACGGTCCTCTCGACTTCTCTGTTCCTTGTTCTTTATTTTCAAAGCAGTGTGCAATGCCTCACTGCTTAACAGACCGCTTGAGCAGTCCGTCCCACGGTCATTCACACCTCTTGGTTTCTCTGTGTTCTCTCTGCACTGCTTCTTGACAGGCTTAACTGCTCGAACGGTTCACAGACCAATCGAGCGGTCTATGCATTTTGGGGTTTTTAAGTTCGCGACCAAGGGTTTCTCTTTATTATGTACATTGTGTTTCTCTCTCTCTCTCTCTCTCTCTCTCTCCCTCTCTCTCTCTCTCCCTCTCTCTCTCTTGTGCGGCGACTATGCTCCTCTTTAGTTTTTTTTTTGTTCGTCGTCTTCAAGCTCTGATCTTTGAAAGTTATCCCCTTCGAGCTTTGCTTTGTGTTCGAGGTACGTTCTCTCTTCGTCTTCCTCTGTTGTTTTGGTTCTTTGTTTTTGTTTTTTTTTTATCGGTCCATCTATGACTACATATATCTATATATATACATATTGATATTTTCAT
>JAOTRH010485926.1:0-24823 GCA_034768845.1 Heliamphora exappendiculata
GGGTTGAGTTGTGATTATTGATGGTACAAAAAATATGATTTGAAATTGTATTGATGAAAGATAAAGTAATCACAGCATATATTAATAAGAAGATTGTAATGCGATTATTATATGTTGTTAAAATCTCTCGATTTGTTAGCTTGAATTAAATGAGTTAAACTGATACTTTAAATTATAGACTTCAAAGTTCTTTACATATATATGAATTATGTCTTGGAATTGCAAATTGATTGTGGATTCATGAGAGTTGGATAGGTGTTAAATGTAGGAAATTGTGAAAATATGTTTGAGACTAATGATTTAATGAACCTTGAGTTTTATTGAATCAATATTCAAATGGTGATGATTTAATGTATGATTTGAGAGTGTTGGTGAATATTATGGATAAAGAAATTGATTCGAGAGTGTTGGTGAAACTGAATTGGGGAGAGGAACATGTGAACAATAAGACTTTCGGTGGTTTGTGGATAATGTTATGATATGAGATTGATTTTGCGAGATGGGCTCCCGATTGATTAATGAATATTGATATGGTTAATCGAATGTTAAATCGAGAATGATTGATGTGATAAGTTGGGTTTGTCTAGCTCCGCGGTGAAAGACAGAAAACTTGCGCAAGATTGATGCTGTGTGTGGCGCCAGGATTTTGGGATTTTAGAAATGTTCAAAATTAAGGGAATTCAAAGGATGTTTGAAAAATATTTTAACACCTTGAAAATCAAATTTTGAAAGCCCATTTTTGTTGAAAATAGAGTCGCCACTTGATTTTTGAGAAAAACAAAGAAAAATAAAAAAAATAGCCACTAATCTTTAAAACGTTTAATAAGAGAAAGAGGGTTCGGGGGATAAGGTACGAATTGAGAAAAATGTTAGGCACCCCGTTTATCCAACCGTAAGGTTGGCCTTTACTAATTATCATTGGTTCTTTAATAAGATTTCTCAAATGCATGCAAATATAAAAAATGTAGGCGAAGAGAGAACATCCAAAATCAAATATAAAAAATACATAACATATGTATATAGAATCTCGAAACAAAGCAAATAAGAAAAAAAAATCCTGAATCCTACGGTATGCAATTTCTAACTAAAGAATACAGGAGCAGACCCGCATACAATTTCATCAAAATAACCTAAACTATCATGATTTGAATAAAAGAACAAAAATATGCTAAAAATTGCAAAAATTACTTAATCATGAATTGCTAACAAAATAAGCTACAATATTTTAAAATAAAGTGAGTAAACACTAAACTAACATATAAAATATACATTTAAATAAAGTAACCAAAACATACATATCACAAACATATATATATTTAGAAAAACATTAACATGATGAATATTTAATACTAAATGTACAATAAAAGATGCATACAAATTATATATTAAAAAAATGAGTTTACTAACAAAGAGACTAGAAATAAAGGTGTTATGACAAAAGAGAATTTAAAAATTTAAAAGAAAAAAAAATTATAAAAAAATTATAAAAAAAAATTATACTAAGATAAAAACGTTAGAAAATACTATTAAAGACAAAGCCTAAATACTCACATTTTATATTTTAAAAGAAACAAAAGAAAATAAAAGGAAAAGAAAACAAAAGAGAAGAAACTTATAAAAAAAAATGAAATCTAGCTTAAAAGGCTTTTTATAATTTTTTGATTAATAAATGAAAAGAAAAAAAGTAAAATAAATACTATGAAAGGAGAGATTAAGCTAAACATTAAAAGAAAAATAGAATTAACGTTATATGAAAAATAAAGCTAATAATAAAAATGGAAAGAGAAGAAAATAAAAGGCTAGGAAAGAAAGTTACACTAATATTAAAAGAAAAATAAAATAAAATAAAAAATAAAAGCTAGTGAAGAAATATTAAATTAATACTAATGAAGGAACTTTAAGCTAATAATAAAAAGAAAGAAAAGAAAGTAAAATGGAACATTAGCATTAAAGAAAATAAAAATAAATAAGATTTAAAATAAATGTAAAGCTATATTACAACAAAAAGAAAAAAAAGATTAGCATTAAATGTGTGTAATTTTGACAATTACAACCGTATATATGTAAGTGCTTGTATTATAATAATAACGATATCGTTTAGTCGTATTGTCAAATTATGTTAGTACTATTTAATGAATTAATTAAAAAAATAACAATGTGTTAAGTGTGAAATGTGAAAAAATTAAAAATTAAAAAATTAAAGAAAGTAACCAAATTACATTAAACAAATAAAATTAATTATGAAAATAAAAAGAATATGTGAATTGAAATTGAATTTAACCTGATCAATCCAAAAGAGATCGAATGGAGTTAGAAGGACCGAGGATCCAAACGTGGTACCTGGATTGCTAAGAAATCCTCAAGTCGTGGAATGGCAATTCTGTTCTCGGGCGATGATCCAAGTTGGGGTTTCGGAACTTCGGTAGGGTTTCGGCGTCGGGGCTCGAATTGCCCCGCGACTCGGCATAACTTCTCTCACTAAATTTCTCTCTAAAATTCTATTTTGAAAACGTACTAAGGGGTACGATATTTATAGAATTGCTTAACCAATGAGATGCTGATACGTTCTGAAACATGTCAGGGTTTTTGGAGTTGGCGGTCGCCAGGTATGGACATGGCGGTCGCCATTTCAAAGAAGCTTCCACGAGGTTCTATTCGCGGTTGCCACAATGGAGTTGGCAGTCACCACAAAAAGTGGAATCTTTCAAAAAGTTCCACAACGGTCGCCAAAATGGAGTTGCGGTCGCCACAAAAAGATGGAATCTTCTAAAAAGTTCTACGGCGGTCGTCACAATGGAGTTGGCGGTTCAAACTGGTTTCATTGGTTTGAAGGTTTTGGTCATAGGGTTCAAATACCGAGCTTGGATTATTTTTTGAGGATCATACTGAGGCATCATTCCAATTGTTTTTATCATCAGAATCACCTAAGATTAGGCGGGGTCAAATTAAGGTGTCTACGGTTGCCCCTCTTTGATATAACTTGCATAGCAACACGTGATATAAGTTATATCAAAGATCCAGAGACAACAGCTATTTGACCGAGCCGCCAATCTTAGGCCACAAACACACGAGCATGCATACGAGGTTAGTCATACTCAAATTTCCATCGAGCTGCCTACGTACCCCTTTACTAGGGATCATACCAAAATGCAATTTCTAGGACAAAATGCAAGGATGCAAGATAAGAAACATGATGCAGATGCTAACATGAATATAATGCAGACACGGGTATGGTCAAACAAATCCTAAAGATCGAATCAAGCAAGTGAACGATCGAGTCAAGATCTAAGAACTCAACTGGGAGTAAGATAATTAAAAGGATCAAGTCAAGATCCTAGAAATTACCTTATCCGAAAAAGTAATCACAAACTGATCGTTCGAGTCAAGTCCTATCAATTCGGGACGAAAACGAGATAAAAATAATCAAAAGCCAAGTCACGGCTTAAAATTATTTTAACCGAGAAGGATAACTATGAATTAATAAGTTGAGTCAAGACTTAGAAATTCGAGACGAAGCACGGAATAAAAATAATTAAAAGTTAAATCACAACTTAAAATTAAATTTATCCGAAGAGAAAATCACAAATCAATAGATCGAGTCAAGACCTAAAAATTCGGAACGAAGCACGGGATAAAAATAATTAAAAGCCAAGTTACAGCTTAAAATTAAATTTATAGAGAGAAAGCATCACCAAAAGACAAGGTAGAAAAATCTCACGGAACAAAATAAGTTCTAAAATTATATTTGAAAAACACGTTCAAAAGATTTTAAAAATTATTTTTGAAGAACACACACGGCTTTAAGCAAAAAAACACACAATGATAAACCCTAAAACATTAAAAATAAAAAAAACACTTGTTATTTAATATTTATTCAAAGTCAAACAAAGAAAACACACATAAAAAACAAATATAAAATACCAAGCAGCCCCTCCCATATCCCCAAAACGCAATGATGGTTAGCAAAGCCTGACTAACATTGGACAAGGTGGCGACAACCTAGACAAAATCCCTCTAACATGGCAGTCGCCGGATAAAAATCCCTCAGAAATGGTGGTCGCAGTGTGGCGTTTGAATGACCTGGCGGTCGCTATAACCGAAGGTGGTGACTGCCACCTCTAGGCGCATACAAGGCCCCCAGGTCATGCGGACCATCCTCATTCTCACCTCTCCTCTCTCTCTCTCTCTAGTGCTCTCAACTCTCTCCCAACCTTCTCTTTGCTTCTCATTACTTCTTTAGCTTTCGTGTTATTCTCTCTTGCTTTTCCTTGATACGAGATGTTTGCCTTGTTGTTTGTGATTCCCTTCCTCTTCATGGCGGGCCAGGGCAATAGAGATGATGATTTAGGGGCACGACAAGGCCCCTCTGTTGCTAGGAGTTCTTCTATGGGGGCTATGGATGCCTTCATTCTCGAGGCAGAGCGTGCTTTTTGCCGTCTTGCCGAGGACGAGGCACGGCCAACTGCCGCGGCACAAGCAGCTGCCGATGCTACTACGGAGGCTGAGATGGCCGACTTCCTCGACTTACACGCTAGAGAGGGTCTCCACACATATATGCTCCAGTTCCTCATCGATTGGTTCCAGGAAGGATGAGGCAGTACGATCCACCCATTGACGCTGTCGCTGCTGACATTCTTCTTCGGGAGCCCGACTAGCACATCTCTCGGCAGCGTCCATCGGTAGGTTTCCCATCCTTATTTATTCAATACTAGATAATGTTGTATAATATATATCGAACGTTGACGTATGCCCAGGATCTCTCATATAATATGATGTGATGCTGATGATATTTGTGATAACTATGCAAAATATTTGAGATCTAGACATGTAAAGCTTAGCTTAAGGACCTGTGCAAGGGAGGTTAAAATAGTAGAGACACTAGAGTTAGTGTTTAGATGCAGATAATAAAGGAGAAATTATTTTAGCAAAAATCTCACAAATAAAAGGTGGCATGATTTTGTTACTTTTAGGTAAAATATAAAAACAAAGGGATTGGTTTTTTTTTTATTCTTTTTTTTTTGAAAGCTAAATCTAAAGGGGGAATTTTTGTTTTTGGGCCACGAAAATCAAGAGGAGAGTTTTTATCAAAAATCCTAAAAAAAAAAAATTAGAGGCAATTTTTGTTGAAAATTTCTAGGAGCTAAGGCAAATTTTTAAAAGTTACAAACTCTATAAAATTAAGAAGCATTTTTCAAAAATCTTAGAAAATTAGAAAAAAATTTAGAAAATATTAGAAAATTTTGAAAAAATTCTAGAATATTAGAAAAAAATTAGAAAAATCTTAGAAAATTAGGAAAAATTTTGGAAAAATCCTAGAAAATTTAGAAAAAATTCTAGAAATTTTTGAAAAAATCCTAAAAAATTTAAGAAAAAATCTAAAAAATTAAGAAAAATTTAGGAAAAATCCTAAAAAAATTTAGAAAAATTATAGAAAAAAAAAAGAAAATTAGAGCAAAACACAAATATCAGAGGGAAGAGATTTTTTTTTAGGAAGAATGATTAGTGCAAAATGATAGAGATTTTCCTCGCGCACTAGGGCTTAGGATTCCTAGTCTTCTACTAGGATGTGCAAGGTTTGCTTAGTGCACCAGGGCTTAGGATGCCTAATTTTTAGAGCTTGAGAGATTTGTCTGGCTCACTAAGACTTAGGGTTCCTAGTCTTCTACTAGAACGTACAAGGTTTGCTTGGCGCACCAGGGCTTAGGATACCTACCTATTCTTTAGGGCTTGAAAGATTTATCTGGCTCACCATGGATTAGGGTTTCTAGTCTTCTACTAGGACGTGAAAGGTTTGCCTGGCGCACCAGGGCTTAGATACCTATTCTTTAGGGCTTGAAAGATTTACTTGGCACACCATGGCTTAGGGTTCCTAGTGTTTTACTAGAACGTGAAAGGTTTGCCTGTCGCACCAAGACTTAGGATGCCTATTCTTTAGGGCTTGAAATATTTTCCTGGCTCACCAGGGCTTAGAAGAACCGAAGGGTCATCACACACACATGAGCCTAGGGTTTTTATTGCTTTTAGCCATTTTATGCGTATCACTTGTTTGGTTTGCTCTTTATATATTTTTTGCTTGTCTTCTTCTTTTCAGACTGGTCACTATGTCCGAGGTTTTAGAGGTTCTGCTGCTAGAGAGGTGTTGGAGTGGTATGATGCCCTCTTTACTCCTAGCCGGGTCATTATTGATGTATTCGGCTTTGCTCGGTTCATACCCTTATTGGGTAGGATGAGCAATGACCCGGTCTAGCTAACGGCCCTTGCTATGCGGTGGTGGGATACCTCCAACACCTTTCACTTTATCACATTCGAGACCACCATGATGCCTCTCGACTTCGCTCTCATCACTGGCATCAGAGTCGGTGTCATAGTATATGTGTAATCCCAAGAGGGAGGGTGTATTGGATATTTAAAAAAAATTCTTGTTCAAGTATTAGAAAATAAGAATAACTTTCAATTTACTTATAAGCAATTTATTTTAATTCATAAGTATATTTTCAAGTTAAAAGATTAATGCACAAGTTGTTTTTAATTTACTTATAAATAAGATTCAAAAAACTTTTGATAGAAGATTTAAGCTCAAGTGTAGATGTTAATTCATAATATGTAAAACTTCTTGTTTACTAGATTCAATAAAATTTAAAACACAAGAATGAATTTTAATATTGAATGATTTAAGTGTAGAACATGTATATGATGCAACAATAAATAATAATATAATAAAGAGAAAAATAAGCAAGATAGAAATACGGCACTACGATTTTTACAAGGTTCGGCGCAACGGCCTACGTCCTTACCTCAATCCAACCGCTATAAGAATTTCTTACTATCATTCTTTCAATAGGTGGAGTAGCTTCTCTCCTTAATCTAGACAGAGTAGCCTCTCTTGAGAATGTACCGTTTTCAAGTATCCAATTCTTGTAGGCGGATTAGCCTCTTTTGAGAAACACATTTCTCAAGCACAAAGGAATAACAAGAATATGTACAAAGAATTTGCTCCTACAATGAGCAGATGATTACAAGAAATGAAAGCTCTAACTCACTTTTCAAGGAATATGTCAATGAAACTCAAAGAGAAATCTAAAAATCTTTTCTCTAAAAAAAATATGAATGAAAAACTCAAGAGAATTAAGCACAAATGGAGAATGTTTATGAGAGAATGTTTGAGAGGTTTTGAGTGAATAAAATAAGAGCTCAAAGGCTCTATTTATAGGCCTCAATTTTGGACTAGTCGTTGGACTAAATAGGGTAATGTCAAACTAGCCGTTTCAGTCAAAAATTCAAAATTTAGCCTGTTCAGTCGACTAGATAAGTATGTTTGGTCAATTGGACCAGCCATCAGTCGATTGGATCTGAAGATCAGTCGACTAGACTGTGTTGAATCTTAAAGCTTGTTTGACAGACCATTTTCAATCGACTGGATACAATGTATTAGTCGACTAGAATACTAAAAATCTAGAACTTTGATTTATACGGAGTTACGACAATGTAAAACGTAGTTTACAGGACTGCCCCCGAAGGTACTAAGCACCTGATAACTACTTAGTTTACGGGGCCACAGCCCGAGGGTACTAAGCACCCAACCACCTCGTTTACAGGGACTAACCCGAAGGACCGTAGGTACCTACGCTGCGCACGTTTTTGGACTTTCACCAAGGAGCGACGGAAGCCCACTCATAAACCCATTGTCCCAATACATCTATGGATAACATTTCACATCAACCCACAAGCAGATATACAACTCATGTATATAAATAAGATCCAATCCATAAACCATGGAGATCAAACCAAAACATATAAACACATATTTCATCAAAACGTTTTAGTAGTTGAGACTCAACCCCACGGGCTAGCTCCAAACTTTCAATAAACACATTTTCCCACAACTCTGTTTCAAACCATCCTATGAAAACCCCCGATACCCCTTTGAAACCATAAAATTTCATGAAAAACCTCGAACAAACATCACACGAGGCAGTGAGGGAGCCCAAAACCGTTTGAAACAACATCTAAGCCCCATCACAGGACCTCAGTCGATTGGCCCAAGCCCCCATTTGACTGAAAAACCCCCTAGAAAGCCAAGAACCAAAACAGTAGCAACTTCAGTCGACTGAACCCTAAGGTTCAACCCCCAAAAAGATGCTTCAGTCGACTGAATCCAAGGGTCTAGTCGACTGAACAAGCCCAGAAAATGTTTTGTCATACGGGTTTGCTTGTTTTTGGTTCCAAACCTCAAAATCAAACCTCTATACGTCTGTTTTTGATACCCATAAGGATATGTAAGCCCAAGCTTACCATAAAGCCATAAAAGAAACCCTCAAAACACGGTTTCATCCACCCGAACGCCGAAAAACTATTTTAATCCAAAACTGGATCTAAAACACAAATCACTTTTCATGCATTTTTAAATGGTAAAACATCATAAGATTACATATATATCCCTTATACAATAGTAGAATATGAAATCCTACCTCGTTTGGTCAAAAGCTCAACGCCTCGATCCACGTACAAAATTGAGTTTTGCCAGAATCAAATTCTGGCTGGATGGATGCGAAGCCCTCGATGCCGATTCCAAGGATCAGCAGTTGGTTTATCAAAAACAAAGCCTCGGACCCCCGAGAAGTTAGAGAGAAGGCAGAGAGAATTTGGAGGAAACTTAAGAGTTAAGTTTTCAAAATATATTTTTAGAAAATATCTAAGTTCCGATATTTATAAGCCTCCAAAATATCTTTTTTTTTTTAATTTTGAAATTTGCACGGCAACTCTCTACAATCCCGAGAACCATCCTCGCATGCTCTGATAAACATAAACATGTATCAAGACGAGTAAATCATACACCGCAGACATATATATGTAAGACACATCATATATACATATAAGTCTCAAAAAGAGACGAGTCCGAGTCTCACAAATGCTGCAAATGATGCAAATGAGTGTTGATTCTAAACTCTGCTGTTGCATGCTAGGGGTGGTTGATGCCATGCTTTGTTGTTGAATGGGGCTAGTTTGCTTTGTTCATAGCGTTTTGTATGTTGAGTGCTGTTGGGGTGCTAGTTTTCTCTATTGGATTTTCCCGCTAGTTGTTGCTGCTAGATTTTTGCTGCTGCACTGGGTTGGGCTTATTTGCTGAGTTTGGTGCTATTTTGTGGTTGGCTGCACTGTTGCCTAATGCTTGTAGTGGCAGTGATGGTTTTTGTTTTGGGGGCATATTTGGTGTCCCAACATGTTTTTCTTTGTGTCTTTAGTTAGCCTCTTGTCAGTCCTAGTATCTTTTTGTACTTAGAGGCTATTTGATGCATCTTTACAAGAGTCTTTCTTTCCCTTTAGATGTTATTCATCATTCTCTTTATAAAATATTCTTTTTGCCAATAAAAAAAACTTACATTGCACAAATTATTGCATTCCTAAAAAACTAATTTCTAAGTTATGGTTAACATTTATGCCAACAATTGGCATGGTTTGAATTTAAATCGAGCTCACCATTCAATTCCACAACCAGGCCTCATTGTTAGGTCAAATGAAATGAATTACAAGCTCTGGAGTAGTTAAATCAAGTCCAAGAATTACACTTGGTTAATCTAGGAAGGAAGGTCAAATAGAGGACAGAAAGAAAGCCAACTATAATGGTAAGGAAATGAGAAGACACCAACGAATATCCGCACAAGTGTGTGTGTGTGTGTGTGTGAATTGTTTTGAACTCGTTTGAATTGTTTTGCAGGTTATCAACTATGCTTGTAGAAAAATCATTGCTTGTCATATCCTTAGAAAATTCTTAATTAAAAGGTTTTGATCTCTTTATGTTTTGAAAAAATATTTTTTAAGATATTTTAGGAATCCTATGAGCTTTAAAAAATATATTCACGAGTTTTAGTGAATACACATAGGTCCTACAAATGAAATTCAAAACTTTTCTTCGATCCTTCACTTTATCAACTCTTGCATTGTTCCAATATCTTGTCGTCAAAGCATTTGATTTGAAACTTGTGTCATGGCTTACGTTTTGTATATCTGATTGTGCTAATCATGTATTTTCTATAAATAATCTCAATTTGCACAATTAGATACTTAAGTTCGTTATTATTAAAACGGTCGTTGAAGTCTTCTTAGGCCAACAATCTTTTCCTTTTTGATGATGACAAACACATAGCAAAATAATGTAGGAAAGCTAAATAAAGCTTCCCCTATCAATAAGCATGAAATAATAAATTTTGTGTGAAAGTTGAATAACTCCCCCTTAAATTATGCAAATATGTGAAGATATTGAATTTCATTTCAATCATACTTTTTGAAAACTTGTTTCATAAAATATCTTCCAAATCTTGAGTTAGCATTCATATACATTCATAAAACAACCATAAGAGATTCAATATCCAACCATATATGTAAGCATCTATAAAATAAACATCATCCCAACATAATTACATAACAGCCTCCCAAAAGCGTACAAGTACATGATCCAAAATAAAAAATCAAAAATAGATTTGCTCTCTCTTTTTCATTTCTTCTCCTCTTCCTAAGAAATTATTTTTCTCATGCTTTCCTTTTGCTCACTTGTTTCTCCCCCTTTTGTCATGATCGAAAAGAAGTAGAGCTATCGTCGTCATCGCCATCATCATCATCCTTGAGTGAAGAGGCGCCATAGGGAGGAATGCCTAAGGCATCCTCAATGCAGGTGAGGCGAGAGTTGATTTTGGCAAACTTTTTATCAACACTCTTGGAGAATTATTTGACCAATTTCTTTAAGAAGGAATGTGTGATAGGAGCAGTATCAGCAACGGTGGAAGTAGCAGGTGGAGGTACTAATGGAGCAGGAGGAGAAGGAGCATCAGCCTATGCATAGGCGGCATCCTCATCTTTCTTTTGGATAATCTGAGGGCCTAGCCTATTAGTCTTGTGGTGCCATGCACCATTTTGGAGACTATACCCCATTTTCTTGAGTGTAGTAGCAGTGAGAAAGTCAGAGGGGGTGAAAAAAACCCCATAGGGAAAATTATGTCATTTGGATCTTTCTTTAGAAAGAATCCATTGACAAATGAGAGATGGAAGGTTGAGGTGTTTTTTCATGAAGATGCACAAAAATTGAAGCAATCAAGATATGAAATGTAGGTGCGAGATTCACTACGCGACAATATGTTATAAGTAATGATGAGATGCAAAATTTTGGCCTCTAGTGTGAGTTGGGAGTAGGATGGGGTGAGGGCAAAATTAAGAGGAGGTTCGGTTATGATTATGGGTAAAAAGGTTTGGGGAGTGAAATCTTGTACCATGATCCACGATGAAGATGAAATTTGTGGACATATAAAATCCCCTCTACCCATTCCAAAAAGGCGTGCAATGTTTTGATTAGTAAAACAGTATGTTTTTCCATGAAGATATGTAGCAAGGTGAGTGTAACGATCATCAGAATGGGTTGGATTTTCTTTGACACGATTTGCGTAAAATAGCTGAGTGAGTTAGGGATAAACTCCTTTAGATTGATAGAAAACATAAGGTCCCCAACCAAGCTTAGCTATTAGATGTAAAATGTGAGGAAAATAAGAATCAATAAAGCGCATGTTTAGAATTTTACCAAAAATGGGGTCGAGAGATTGGAGATGATTCTTGTAGAGAGTCTCGGCCCGGCTTGTGGAGAACCATTACTCCGTTTCATCTGTGGTTTCCTTTCGTGCAATAGATTTTCCTTTGCCACCTCTAGTTCTTGGAGCCATGGAAGGATTTTGAGAAGGAAATGTGAGATGTAGAGGTTTAGAATGATTGTATGTGAGTTTAAAAGGAAATGGAACCCTTTTGAGTGAGAAACCAAGTAATTTTGAGCCATAGGAGAGAGAAATGGAGAGCGAGAAATGAAAAAATAGAACTGAAAAGTTGTTCAGCTCCCCAGGTTTTTAAACCCCTGACAGTTCAGTCGACTAAAGACTCATCCAGTCAACTGGATCTGTCTTCAGTTGACTGGGCCTGTGATCAGTCGACTGGATGTAGCCTATTTGCACGAAATTAAGTTTCAATTTTGTTGCCTTAATTTATTAAAAAAAACTCTTTTCAATGAAAGTTATACAACTTCACGCACATGCATTAGACCTAATTCTCTTCTTATAATGATAAACCGATCTTTATTTAGAGGTTTAATAAAAATGTTAGCCCATTATTTACTAGTGCATACAAACTCTAAAGATATATCGCCTTTTTGCACATGATCACAAAGAAAGTGGTGTCTTATTTCAATGTGCTTTGTTTGTGAAAGTAAAATTGAATTTTTAGAAATATTTATTGCACTTATATTATCACATTTTATTGGCACAAAATCATAATTTAGTTTAAAATCTTGAAGTTGTTGTTTCATATATAAAATTTGTGCACAACAACTACCCGCAGCTACATATTCAGCTTCGATGGTAGAAAAGGCTACTGAATTTTGTTTTTTTGAAAACCATGAAACGAGTGATTTTCCTAAGAAATGAAATGTTCCATTAGTGCTTTTGCGGTCAATTGTGCAACCAGCAAAATTCGCATCCGAATAACTAATCATTTCAAAGGAAGTAAATTTGGGATACCAAAAGTCTGTATCTATGGTGCCAACTAAATATCTTGAGATTCTTTTTACTGCAGTTAAGTGTGATTATTTAGGACATGCTTGATATCGTGCACACATACACACACTAAACATTATATCTGGTCTACTTGTAGTTAAATACAATAAATTACAATCATATCTCGGTAAAGCTTAGTGTCTACTGTTTTCCTTGCTCATCTTTGTCAAGTTTGGTTGAGGGACTCATTGGAGTTCCCAAAATCTTTCCGTCTTCCATGTTGAAGTGCTTGAGAAATTCACGTACATACTTTGATTGGTTGATGAATGTTCCATTCTTTACTTCCATGATTTGGAGTCCAAGGAAGAACGTGAACTCTCTCATCATACTCATCTCGAACTCTTTTTGCATACACAAAAAAAATTCCTTGCACAATTTTTCATTAGTAGCACCAAAAATAATATTGTTTACGTATATTTGCACAATAAGCGTATCTTCTTTGTTTGTTTTGATGAATAATGTTGTATAAAAATTTTCTCTTGCAAATCTGTTTTTTAATAAAAAATTACTTAACCTTTTATACCAAGCTCGAGAAGCTTGTTTTAAACCATACAAAGTTTTTGTTAGTTTGAATACATAATTTGGGTAATGATAATCTTTAAAATCAGGTGGTGGTTTAACATACACTTCCTCATTTATAAACCCTTTTAGAGAAGCACTTTTTACATCTATTTAAAAAAGTTTAAAATTCCTGAAGGATACATATGCTAATAACATGCGAATGGCTTACATCCTAGCTACAAGTGCATAGGTTGCTTCAAAGGCAATTTCTTCTTCTTGATTATAGCCTTGTGCAGCTAGCCTAGCCTTGTTACGGACCACAATACCATTTTCATTCTTTTTATTTCTATATACCTATTTTGTTCCAATTATTTCATGATCTTTATGCCTAGGAACTAAATTTCAAACTTTATTTCTTTTGAATTGGTTTAATTCTTCTTGTATAGCTATTATCCAAGATTTATCTTCTAGTGCATCATTTATATTTTTAGATTCTTCTTACGACAGAAAGGCAAGATGATCACAAATGTTTTTCAAAGAAGATTGAGTACTTACCCTTCGTGAAGGTTCACATATGATTTGATCCATAGGGTGGTCTTTTACTGTCTTCCATTCCTTTGGTAGTTCTTTAGGTTCATTTTGATCTTGAGGTTCATGATCCTCAACACTTTTGCCTTTGTTCTCCTTTATTTGTATTTCTTCTACTCCTTTGTTGATATCTAGATCATCATCATCTAAAATCTTAAAAGAAAAAGGGTTAGCTTTATCAAAAGTTATATGAATTGATTCGATTAATGACATAGTTCTTTTATTAAGTACTCTATAAGCTTTACTATTTGAAGCATACCCAAGAAATATTCCTTCATCAGATTTTGATTCAAATTTTTTTCCCTATTCGTCTTTATCATTTAAAATAAAGCATTTACAACCAAAGACATGAAAATAAGAAATGTTGGGCTTTCTATCATTCCATAGTTTATAAGGAGTTTTGTTCAAGTGATATCTTATAAAAACTCAATTCATTACATAACAAGCAGTATTTTTCATATTTTCGTATTTTGTGTTCATTTAGCATGGTTCGTGTCATTTCTTGCAAAGATCTATTTTTCTCTCAACAACCCCATTTTGTTGAGGAGTTAGAGGTGCAGAAAAATTATGAAAAAATTCATTTTGGTCACAAAAATTTTCAACATCTTTATTTTTAGACTCCCCTCCTCTATCACTACGAATTTGTAGAATAGAATAGCCCTTTTCATTTTGAAATTTTCTACAAAGTTTGGCAAATACATTACATACTTCATCTTTTGATGCAAGAAATAAAACCCATGTATACCTTGAAAAATCATCAACTATAACAAAACTATATTCTTTTCCTCCAAGACTTTGTGGTTTCATAAAACCAAATAAATCAAGATGAAGTAATTGTAGTGGCCTATTTGTAAACAATTCTTGTTTCTTTTTTAAACATATTTTGGCCTGCTTACCAAATTGGCAAGCATCACAAACTTAATTTGTCTTTGATAAATTTAGTCATGGGCAAGCCTTTGACCAAATCTTTCTTGATAAGTTTGGATAAGAGATCTATGCTAGCATGTCTATGCCATAACCAACTAGTTTCATTTACAGCAAAAAAAAATATTTAACAATTTGAGAATTTAGATTTTCAAAATCAATAGTATAAACATTTTCAGATCTTTTTGCAACAAATAAAACTTCATTACTTTCTTTGTTTTCAACAATACAAGTGTTATGCAAAAATTTTACAATATAACCTTTATCGCATAGTTGACTAATAGTGAGGAGATTATGTTTAAGACCGTCAACAAGAAGTACATTATCAGTAGATAGGAAAAATTTCTTACCGACCTTACCTAAATCAATAAATTTACCTTTCTCGTTGTCTCCAAATGTTACATAACCTCCATCTTTGGGTATTAAGCATAAGAATTTTGACTTGTTGCCCGCCATATGTCTTGAGCATCTACTATCCAAGTACCATCTTTTTTTTTATGATGAGGATCTCAAGCATACCTATAAAACAGTTCAAGTGATTTTCTTTGGTACCCAAATCTTTTTGGGTCCTATAGAATTAGTGTCTTTTACTCTCCAAACCATTTTTAAGATACCATTATTTCTCTATAGTGGGCAATCAAATTTAATGTGTCTCTTTCTTTTGCATTAAAAACGGATTACGTTCTCATAGACATTTTTTGAAAATGAATTTGAAAAGCTCTTTGATTGTTTTACAAAATAATTTGTAGATTAAAGTTTTACTTCTCCATTGTATCAAATTCTTTCTTTATTTAATGATCTTCTTTGTGCTCTTCAGAGTTTTTCAAAATTCTCTTTTCCATTTGTGAATTTGTAGGTGATTTTTGAATAATCCTCTATTTTTTTTTAGTTCACAAGAGATATCATTTTTAATATTTTTACTATTTAAGTTCGTGAGTTCTTTTTTTAACATGTCATTTTCTTTTGTTAAATTAGAAATCTCATTTCAGAAATTTTTATTAATTTATCAAGTTTAACCTTTAAAATAAGTTTTTCTTTTTCCAAAGATTCAATTTGTAAAGTATGTTCTTTAGACATGTTTTATGTTTCAATTTTAGTATTTTTATTAAATATTTCATTTTTAAGTTCATCATATGATGGCATAGAGTAAAAGGACTAGATTCATAGCATGAATTAGTGTGAGAATTTACTTCTTCGTTTATACTTGCCATCAAGCAGAAATTGGCCATTTTTTTGTCGCTTGAACTATTGCTTGACTCGTTTGAATTTGTGTCATCCTACATGGTTGCTTTCATGGCCTTCTTTTTCTTCTTTGAGTCTTTTTTTAGTAAAGGACATTCTAGCTTGATGTGCCCAGTTTTGTTACGGTTGTAGCAAGTGAGTGGTTCTTTCTTGAGGCCTCGCTTTCTTGAGTCTCGTTTGTCGAATTTTGTGCCTCAAAATCTTCTTGAAAGCCTTTTGTCTCGTTTGAGAAATTTGCTAAATCTTCTTGTGAAGAGCCATGTCATCATCATTGATTTCCTCATTCTCTTCATCACTAGAGCTCTCTTTTGAAGCTTTGAGGGCAATGGATTTCCTAACCTTATTTTGCTCATTGACTCTTTCATTTATCTTGAGCTCGTATGTCAGTAGTGATCCTATTAGCTCATCTAAGGTCATCACCCTTAGATTTCTTTCTTCGAAGATCGCTGTAGCCTTAGCTTCCCAAATAGGTGGCAAAACTTTAAGTACTTTCCTTAAGAGCTCATAAGAGTGATAAAAATTTTCAAGTGCATTAAGAGAGTTAATAATATGAATAAAGCGAGTGTACATGTTAGATATAGTTTCATCATCATTCATCTTAAAATTTTCATATTCACTAATAAGTTTATCAATCCTAGAGTCTTTAATATCTTGTGTGCCTTCATAAGTGATTTCTAATTTTTTTCATGTTTCTTTTGCACTTTTACATGTTATTATTCGATTATACTCATTAACATCTAAAGCACAATACAATGCATTCATAGCACTAAAGTTTATTTGAAGTTGCTTCATATCATTTTCATTCATTTCTTCTTCTAGTTTAGGAACTTCTTTACCTTTTACAGTTTTAGTGGGAGTGAAATTACCTTGCACGATTACTCTCCAAGCCCTCTAATCCATGGTTTGAATAAAAATTCTCATTCCTTGCTTCCAAAATGTGTAGCTAACACCACAGAAAATTTGAGGCCTTGTAGAGGACTGACCCTCTCCGAAAGGGGATATACTAATACCTGCCATAGATCTTTTTCACAAAAACTTGTTAAGAATAATGCAATTAGCTTGATACCAATTGATAGTATATGTGTAATCCCAAGAGGGTGGATGAATTAGATATTTTTAAAAAAAATTATTGTTCAAATATTAGAAAACAAGTATAACTTTCAATTTACTTATAAGCAAAATATTTTAATTCACAAGTATATTTTCAAGTTAAAAGATTAAAGCACAAGTGATTTTTAATTTACTTATAAATAAGATTCAAAAAACTTTTGATAGAAGGTTTAAGCTCAAGTGTAGATGTTAATTCACAATATGTAAAACTTCTTGTTTACTAGATTCAATAAAATTTAAAACACAATAATGGATTTTAATATTGAATGATTTAAGTGTAGAAGATGTATATGATGCAACAATAAACAACAATATAATAAAGGGAAAAATAAGCAAGATAGAAATACAACACCACAATTTTTACAAGGTTCGACGCAACGGCCTACGTTCTTGCTCAAGCCAACCGCTATGAGAATTTCTCACTTTAACTCCTTCAATAGGCGGAGTAGCCTCTCTTGAGAATGTACCCTTCTCAAGTATTCCAATCTTTGTAGGCAGATTAGCCTCTTTTGAAAAACACATTTCTCAAGCACAAAGAAATAACAAGAATGTGTACAAAGAATTTGCTCCTACAATGCGCAGATAAGTACAAGAAATGAAAGCTCTAACTCACTTCTCAAGGAATATGTCAATGAAGCTCAAAGAAAAATCTAAAAATCTTTTCTCTCAAAAAAAATATGAATGAAAAACTCAAGAGAATTAAGCACAAATGGAGAATGTATATGAGAGAATGTTTGAGAGGCTTTGAGTGAAAAAACAAGAGCTCAAAGGCTCTATTTATAGGCCTCAATTCTGGACTCGCCGTTTCAGCCAAAAATTTAAAATTTAGCTTATTCAGTCAGCTGGATAAGCATGTTCCGCCGACTGGACTGTGTTGAATCTCAAAGCTTGTTTGACAGACCATTTTCAGTCGACTGGATACAATGCATTAGTCAACTGGAATACTAAAAATCCAAAATTTTGATTTTCCAAAAGGTTTTGATCTCTTTATGTTTTGAAAAAATATTTTTAAAGATATTTTAGGAATCATATGAGCTTCAAAAGATATATCCATGAGTTTTAGTGAATATACATAGGTCCTACAAATGAAATTCAAAACTTTTCTTCAATCCTTCACTTTATCAACTCTTGCATTGCTCTAAAATCTTGTCGTCCAAGCATTTGATTTGAAACTTGCGTCATGGCTTCCATTTTGTATCTTTGATTGCGCTAATCATGTATTTTCTATAAACAATCTCAATTTAGACAATTAAATACTTAAGTTTGTTATCATCAAAACGGTCGTTGAAGCCTTGTTAGGCCAACACGGTGGTGCCCCTATTCCATTCGACCCCATCATTGCTTGTATTGCTGACGCCCTGATGTATTTGCTTGGTGTTGTACCCGTGCAGATTGACCAGGACCGAGTCAAATACACTTAGTTCTTCGACCGTTTTTCCCATTTCCAGTGCACCAAGCCTCGCCACTACGAGTGGGTTGCCCGAGGCTTTCTTCTGTACAAGTTTGGTACCTCCTTATTCTCAAACAAGGAAAATACCGTTCATTTGCATTACTTGGGTGCCTTGGCTCGCCTTGATCGGGTTGCCACCTTTGATTGGGGAGGATCCGCTCTCGCCACACTCTACGATTTCATGAAGACTTTGACCCGGTTCCCCCAAGAGCTCATCATAGGGGGGTACTAGAGGGTCTGAGAGGTATGCTTTAGTTTTTGCACATTTTCCATTCATTTTTGTTCTTTATTATCCATTATTTGCCTGTTGACATCTATTCCTTATAGATTTGGACCTATGAGTTCCTCGGGCTTCATGTCCCGACGAACTCTTCTGCTGACCTTTCAGTTATTCCCCGTGTGGCTCGGTGGTCCCGAGGCCTGAAGGGGATGAAGGCTGGAGGGAAGGACATTGACAGATATTGGGCATCTTTGGACCGAGTGACCCCTGACCAGGTATCCCTTTTACTGTACTATTCAATTCTTTTCATATCATACTATTCACTGCATTGTTAACTGACTGTCTCTGTTATCTGTTCTGCCCACTGTACCCTACACATTGTTTTGTATTTACTTCTCACTTTTCACTGCATTAATTATCGTTCTGTGCTACACTGTACTTTGAACTACTGCAGGTCCATTGGGCCATTTGGTACGGAGTAGAGGATCGGGCTGGCGCAGATCTGATGTGCAGTCGGGGCATTGCTTCCAGGCAGATTTTGCTGGAGGGTCCATTTGGCTAGGAGTACTACCTCGAAAAGAGGGTAGTCTTCCAGTCACTTAGCCTTGACTACTTTCGAATCCTGGTGGTCCCTCCAGCCCGTCTGCGCCGGTCCGATCAACTAGGCCATATGGACATGCTCATGGAGATGGTGGGGACACATGCCTTGGAGCTGCTGGTGGTTGAGGGAATTTACACAGCTTAGGCTCGGACACATCTACTGGGATCACTTAGACTTGGTCCAGCTGGTGGTAGGAGGAAGCGAGCACTAAAGGCTGCTGATGCTGGTGCCAGAGCTGCTGCTGCTGCGGGAGGTGCTGGGGCCGGGGTGGTTGAGGTACCCTGGACTGTATCATCCCTTATTGCTGGGTATCCTTTCGATATCCTTATCCCAGTTCCTCCTGCTCCGGAGTTTCGACCGGTGTATGCTCATGTTTGCTTCTTTTCACTGTTTTCTTTTCTGTCATTCCTCTATTTATACTGCTTAGTTCTCTATTCCTTTTGACAGGCGAATCAAGCTTGGCTGGATTATCTCCTGCTGGTGGTGAGCGGCATGTGGACTCTAATTCGCCAGCAGGATGCTACTTTGCGTGCAGCCGGGGTTTCTTTTGTTCCTCTGCCGGTGAGTATCTTTCTTTGTGATCTGGTCATTTTCTTCTGCATTTTATTTTTACTTTTACTTCTTTCTACAAGCACCAGTAGCTACCACCGACACAGTACCATCACAGGCTCCTAGTCAGCCTCCTACTCCTGCTCCTGCTCCTGCTCTTGCTCCTGCTCGAGGTCGTGGGTCCCTGTGGCGTTGGAATTTAGAGGTCAAAAATAAAAAAATTCAAAAGATGTTTTGAAAAATATTTTAACACCTTGAAAACTGAATTTTAAAAATCTTTTTTTATTGAAAATAGAGTCGCCACTTAATTTTTAAGAAAAACTAAGAAAAACAAAATTGGCTACTGATATTTTAAAACGTTAACCAGAGAAAGAGGGTTCGGGGGTTAAGGTACGAATCGGAAAATATATTAGGCACCCCGTTCGCTCAATCGTAAGGTTGATCTTTACTAATCATCATTGGTTCTTTAATAGAATTTCTCAAATGCATGCAACTAAAGAAAATAGAGGCAAAGAGATAACATTCAAAATTAAATATAGAAAATACATAAGGTATGTACATAGCACTTCAAAATAAATAAGTGTCAAAAGAAAAATTTTAAATCCTATGACATGCAATTTCTATCTAAAGGATACATGAAACACATACTCGCTTGCAATAATATTGAAATAACCTAGCTATCATGATTTGGTTAAAATAAAAGTATGCTAAAATTACCAATTGTCTAAACATGGATTGCTAAAAAAAATAAATAAATAAACTGTACAATTTGAAACACTAAACTAACTTGTAAAATATGTGCATTATTTAATTATCTCAAAAGATTTAGAAAGTATGTAAAAATCGTATATTAAAAACTAAAACAATAACACCTAATAACAAACATTTTATATTAAAAGACAAGAAATTATTTAAAGAAAAAAAGTTAATGAAAAAGAAATGTTAGAAAATGTTATTTAAACTAAAGAAGAGAAAACTTAATTATTCACATTTTATGTTTTAAAAGAGACAAAAGAAAAATAAAAGAAGAAGAAAGCAAAAGATAAGAAAGTTTATACTAACATTTAAATATGAGAATTAACTTAAAAGATTTTTTGTGATTTTTGTGTTTAATACTATGAAAGAAAATAACTTTAACATTAAAAAGAAAAGGACAACGAGAAAAGAAAAATACAGCTAATAATAATAAGACAAGAAAAGAAAAGAAAATGCGAGAAGATTAAAACTAGTAATTAAGAAAGAATAAAAGAAACTTTATAAGAGAAAAGAAAAGTTAAATTGAACATTTTAAGCTAATAAAGATAATAAAGAAAAATAGAACATTAGCATTAAAGAAAAATAAATTGGACATTAAAAAGGAAAATAAAGGTGCATTACAAGAAAAAGGAAAAAAAAAGATATAAGATGCTAAGAAAGAAAATTATACTACTATTAAAGAAAAAAAAAAGGAAAATAAAGGCTAATGAAGGAACATTAAACTAATATTATAAAAAGAAAGAAAAGAAAGAGAAAAAAATGATGCATTGAAAGAGAATTAAAACAACATTGCGAATAAAAGAAATAAAGAGAAAAAAGACATTAAACTAATGCTTAAAAGAAAAAGTCATTAAATTAAGATTACTAGAAAAGAAAAGAAAATAAAAATAAATGCTAGTAAAAAAAATTAAACTAATACTAGAATGATAAAAGAAATTAAAAATAACTATTTAGCTTAAATGTGAAATGTGGTATTAATTACTACATTCACATAAATGTAAATACATTATTATAACAATTAACAACATTATTAAGTTGCAATTGCTAAAACATGTTAGCACTAATTGATGAATGAATAATAAAAAATAAGAAAATAACAAGTGTGTTAAGTGTGAATGTGTGAACTAAACAATTAATTAGGAATGTTTAACTAAATGGAACAAATTAAGTAAGAAACAAGGCTAACTTTTCGAATAAAAGAAATATGCGAATTAAAATTGAATTTAACCCGATCACTCCAAAAGAGAAAGAATGGAGCTAGAAAGATAGGAGGTCCAAACAATATACCTAGATTGCCGAAGAATTCTCAAGTTGTGGAATGTGCCTTAACAACTCAACCCTCAGGTGGTGATTCAAGCAGGGTCTCAGTGTAGGTGTTGGAGGTTCGAAACACGGTATCTCGGCAGGGCTTCGGCGTCGACGCACGGAATCACTCAATTTATCGGCAAAGTCTCGGTCACTTAAAATTCGTACTGAAAACGTACGCTGAGGTACGGTATTTATAGAATTCTTCAACCAATGAGATGTTGCCACATTTTGGGACACGTCAGGCTATTTAGAGTTGGCGGTCACCATGATTCAAGGTGGCGGTTGCCATGTTTTTGAAAGTTTTCACAAGGTTCTATGGCGGTCGCCATAATGGAAGTTGGCGGTCGCCATGATGAAAGGTCGTGGTCGCCACTTTGGGCTAGGTTTCTACAATGTTCTATGGCGATTGCCATGAAGAGAGTTGGCGGTCGCCTTACTTGGGCAGCAACTTTTGATGGTTTGTCAAAATTTCATTGGTTTGAAGGTTCCGAGTTCAAATACCGAGATTGGATCACTTCCCGAGGATAGAACTGAGGCACTATTCCACTTGTTTTTCATCATCGGATTCGCCTAAGATTAGGCAGGGTCAAATTTGGGTGTCTACAGTTGTCCCTCTTTGATATAACTTGCATAGCAACGCGTGAAGCAGGTTATATCAAAGATCCAGAGACAACATCCATTTGACCGAGCCGTCAATCTTAGACCACAAGCACACAAGCATGCATATAATGTTGGTCGTACTTGAATTTTATCGAGTTACCTACGTACCCCTTTTATTAGGGATCAGACCAGAGCGTTGTTCGTGGGGCAAAATGCAAAGATGTAATGATAAGAATCATGAAGTGGATGCTATCATGATGCAGACATTTAATGCAAGAAAGTTCTGATGTCATAACAAAGATCGAGAAAAAGATCATTCAGTTTTAGGTCGTGAAAGGACCAATGAGTCAAATTTAGGTCATAAGGAGAACCGACGAGCCAGTTTAGGGTCATGAGGAGGATCGACAAACTAACGAGTCAGTTTAGGATCGTGAGGAGGACCGACGAGTCAGTTTAGGGCTATGAGGAGAACCGATGAGTTTAGGGTTGTGAGAAGAATCGATGAGTCAGTTTAAGGTCGTGAGGAGGACCGACGAGTCAGTTTAGGGTCATGAGAAGGACCGATGAGTCAGTTTAAGGTCGTGAGTAGGACCGACGAGTCAGTTTAGGATCATGAGGAGGATCGATGAGTCAGTTTAGGGTCATGAAGAGGACCGACGAGTCAGGCGTCAAATGTTAAGTCAAGATCTAACAATGCGAGACTTTTAGAATTAGGTTTATTGGAAACAAGATTTAAAATGATCGGAAGCCAAGCCACGGCTGAAACTTTTTGATTTATCGGGAAGAAAGATTGTAAATTAATAGGTCGAGTTGAGATCTAAAAAAAATTTGGGAAGATGCATGAGATAAAAATAATTTAAAAGCCCAATTACGGCTTAAAAACTAAATTTATCGGAGGAAAATGCTACAAATTAATAGGTCGAGTTAAGACCTAAAAATTTAGGACGTGGCATGAGATAAAAATAATTTAAAAACCCAGTTACGGCATAAAAATTAAGTTTATAGGAGGAAAAAGCTACAAATTAATAGGTTGAGTTAAGACCTAAAAATTCGGAAAGAGGCATGAGATAAAAATAATTTAAAAGCCCAGTTATGGCTTAAAAATTAAATTTATCGAAGGAAAAAGCATTTTAAAAAAAAGATAAGGGTCTAGGAACTCACCCAATTATTATTATTATTATTATACGCCCACAAATTTTTTTAATAATGTATGAAAATAACAAGATAAGCAAAAATATGTATTAAAACCCCCAAACGGCCCCTTTTCAAACCCTAAAACGTCATAATGGCAGTCTGACACCATGTGACCCTTGACAACCTGGCGGTCGCCAGGACAAAACCCCTCTAACATGGCAGCCGCCGGGTAAAAACCCTTACAACATGGCGATCACCGTGTGTCTTTTGAAAAACCTAGCGGTCGCTGCCATTAGAGTTGGCAACCGCCAACTCCAGGCGCGCATAAGGCCCCTTTGAGGCGCGCGGGTGTGACTCATTCGCTCCCTCCTCACTCTCTCTCTAAACCTCGGTGCTCTCAAGCTCTCTCTAGACTTTCTCGCGCTCTCAAACACTCTCCCATCTCTTAAACTCTCTCTCATCTTTCTTGTTTTCCTGGTTTCCTTCTTGCTTCTTAGCATTTTCACGATGTTCATTCTATTATTAGTGATCCCTTTTCTCTTCACGGTGGGGTAGGTCCATGGCGATGACGATTCGAGGTTACGACGGGACCCTTCCGCTAGTGGGGGCACTTCCACGTAGCCCACCGCTGTGATGGATGCTCTTGTGCTCGATGCGGAGCTTGCCTCCCGTCAAGTTACTGAGGAGGCGTGAGCAGTTGTTGAGGCTCAGGTGGCTGCTGATGCCACTGCAGAGGCCGCGATGGCTGACTATTTGGCCCCCGATGCTGGAGACGATCATCCGACACCTTTTGACCCACATACGTATGACCCATTATCTCATCGCGCGGTTCAACGTGGTTTGAGGCGCTATGAGCCCTCGGATGATGCGATTGCCGCTGACATTCTTCTGCAAGAGCCCGACCACCACATGTCTCGTCGACGCCCATCGGTAAGTACCCCATTCCTACTTTTTAATACCAAAAATATAAAACGTAAACGCATGTTTAGGATCCCCACATGATGTGATTTGATGCCGATGGCTGATGATGATGATGATTTATTTATGATGTGTTTGAATTATTTTGATGATGTGGATGTTGATTGATGTATGATGATTGGAGTTGAGTTTAGTTTAAGTACGTATGCAATGGAGATCAAAACAGTAGGGACAACTATGATCTTTTAAACAACCAAGAAAAATGGTGATTATTTTAGCAAAAATCAAAAAATAAAAGGCATAAGTTGTTATTGTTTATTTTGAGAAAAACACAAATT
>JAOTRH010485937.1:0-24822 GCA_034768845.1 Heliamphora exappendiculata
AATTCCAGGCTGACCCTCAGAGCTCCTGGCTCTGTCTCTTCCTCTTCTCTATCTCTTCCTCTTCCTCTTCTGAGACTTTGTCTCTTCCTCTTCTCTGAGTGAAGAATGTAACTAGCCCTTTCATTATGGAGGGTTTCCCTGGAAATCAATAGCCACTCATGGCTGTTGATTTCCAGGCTTCAATTGTAATTGAATGGCCAATTCAATTGTAATTGATCCAGCTATTAAAATCTGGATTTCAATGGCCAATAAAATTCACAGATTTCAACAAAAATCCCAATTGAAAAACCCACTGTTGTTTTCGAAACCATCTTTTTCGAAAAACAAAGAACAGCGCAACTATTGGGAAACCCCCGGTCGTTTGGAATCCACGTGTTTGCAAAACCCACAGCTACTGTTTTGTTTGGGAACCTCAGGCGGCTTTTTGTGTTTGAAACAGCCTGGGATGCCGCCGTTTCAATGTGCTGCAACTTTGCTTGGATTGGTCCAGCGTTTGGAAACCGGGGCCTTGAGGTGCCGCTGTGTTGCGCTGGCGGTTCTTTTTCTTTTCTCCTTTCTTTTTTATATTTTTTATTTTATCCAGAAAAAAAAAATCTGAAGAAGAAAAAAAAATATTGCAATGCAATAAAAAAATTTATTCGCCGGTTGTTGCCGCCAACCACCGCCAATTCTTTTACACCCGTTCTTATTTGTTTTTTCTAATAAACTAGAAAAAAAAAACTTAAAGAACATAAAATTATTTTATATCGAAAGCTATGTTCCGTAGGCTCACATTCGATCTAAAAAATAATTAATCTAATACGGTCAATCCCGTGGTTAAAAAATTAATTAAATCATCATTCACGCATTCAATCAAATATGAAAATAATAGATGATAATAAAATCGGGATTTAGAATGCCTGCAAAACAAAGTTAGCATTGTTCTAAAACTACCCGGCCCCAACAAACCATAAACAAAAAATAAAACGGCTCTGATACCAATTTGTTGGAGGCAAAACTGCCAAGATCATTGTTTTTGAAAACGATTAATCGGTAAAATATTAACTGGATGGGCAAATGCCGAAACGGGCTCCGGATAAAAACTTTTGACGTCGAACGATAAAAAATAAACCCATGCAACCAAAGTTAATTTAGAAGAAAACCATTTGTAGATCCAATCTTCAACTACGACTCGAACCTAGTATGGGTTATGATCCTCTGAGAACTCGTACCGGCAGAACCCCGATATATTTAAGTTTTGAAAAAAAAAAATAATATCATAATAATTATGATATAAAATTATGAAAAACTGATTCATCCTACCCGCATATATATAGGGTTACAGCAGGGACCTGGGGATTAATTATGAGTTACACTTCTAGTGGAACACTGACACATACTAGAGGTTTCTGCAATTATGGAAAGACATGCAGTGGTTTCAGCAATTTTCATAAAATACTGAATTACAATTCACAATACTAAAGAACTATAATTGCATTCTGACCCATAATCTCAAGACCTTCTTCCATTGAGCTCCTGTTATTAAATGCTTACCATTTCTTCACACGTTTAGATTTTCGACACCCGTCAATTAAATTTAATTATCGATAATTTAATTTAATCGGCATCTTGATATTTATTAAGCCCTTATGGTTAACTTATTTGGCCATCAAATAATTAAATCCACTTGCAGGGTTTGACCTGGTCAAAACTTATATGCATCATTAATGTGGTATCGTTAATCCCGATCTTCGGGACGTGGATTCCGTCAATAATTAATATTTTTCATATAAATAGTACCGCTATCTAACTCACCGAGAATATAGACTCATATAAGTTCGCACCCTCTAATGAATCAAAATAACAAATATTAAATATACGCAAATCAATAATTATTTCAAGATTAAGAAGATAAGCACTATTCGTAATAATATTGGAGTGTGGATTAATTTATATATAGTCAGTACAAAATTAATTAACCCAAATGTCTCGTTCAATACACACAAAGTGTACTAGCACAGAGAGTCAAAATAATAGACGACGCTATTATCTATTCCCTGTAACCAAGACAGACCAACTAAAACTCTGTACTACAGTCGTACCGATGGTATGTTCATTTCTATCTAAACTGTGAACATAAAACTTATATTCTGTAAGAATCTAAAATCTGATTTTCTGTGTGTAAGTCGTACTCTACACACCAAATTAAATAATGTACAGAATATCAGACATCTATGCATATCAAAGAAATGATATGCATACATTACTTATAAAGATTCTCATAAAATGGAAAATTTAATTTTATTAAAAATAAAATAAAATACTAAAAATATAATTTTTAGTATACCAACCCTAACACAGCCGTGACTTTCAAATGTCACGGCCTAGATAAATAAGCAACGGCCGTGACAAAGAAAATCACTGTCACGCCCCAAACATCCGGGTCACGCGAAAACCCACCAAAACACCCATTTTAGAAAATAGGTTTTACATTTGGAAATCAAAGTATACAACATTTGGATAAAAGTCCCCACAGTACAATTCTCATAAACTGAAAACATGGATCTCATACATGAATAACATTTCGCTTAAAGGCGTACAAAACCATCCATCACAGGCGTTACATGTGAAAGTACATGTACAAAATGGGAAAACTATAGCAAATCTTTCATCACCTCTGCAACTAGGTCAACTCATCATTCTCACATAAAAAGGTTTTACAGCAAAATTCCACACCGTGAGCCGAAGCCCAATAGAACATAGATAGTAAAACTGTAAAACAAGTTATGCAATTATACACACACGAGCTCAACCACATGAGCCAAAAAGGTTTTCCTTCCAAAATCACAAATTTTTCGTCATACTATCACGAGTCTCAAAAAAGTTTTATCTAATAAAATTTCACATTTTCATCCTTAAAACTATGCATATCATCCTAACAGATATCATGCCACAGTTAAGAAAAACCTGTAAATAAAACAGTAAGCTCCACTCAGACTACTCAGCCGAGGAGAAAGATATTAATGTAGTCTTATGTACCGATTCTGCCACATCGACATAGGTAACAACTATAAACTCTCGTCCATTACCCTCGACCCGTAGGTTTAGTAATGAGAAGTTCTATACGCAGTTACAACAACAATGCTATTAACGGAGGCAACCGACTTAGTTTACGGGGTCACACCAGAGGGCACTAAGCACCCACACAACCACTTAGTTTACGGGATCACAACCCGAGGGCACTAAGCACCCACCAACTTCGTTTATGGGGATTAACCCGAATGCACGTAGGGACCTACTCTGCTCACGTTTCTGGACTTACACCAAGGAGCAATGGAAGCCCAACTCAACACACACACTGTCACGGTACATTTATGGAGAACATTTTAAAACCCACCGTAGCTCAACTACGAAAACTCGTAAAATAATTTGTACAACACATATATAAAAGGAGATCCAATCCATCAAAATGGAGATCAAAAACCATTTTCAACAAAATGTTTAAGAGTTGAGACTAAACCCTGCGGGTTAACTCCAAACCTCTAAAAAGTCATTTTTTTTTACCCGATTTCACAAAACACCTTGTTTTCAAACCTCCTTTTGAAAACTACGGATACCACGTACCTAAAACATGCATACAATCGAGAAAAGGCGTAAAAACCCCACTGTTACCCAAAAATCCCGATTACACATGAAAGTCACACTTGATGTATTTTCTACCAGGTGAAAACACGTATAATCACATATATCACCCTTATACAGTAGTAGGGTCTTGAATTCTACCTCGGCGAGTCAAAAATTGAAGCCTCAAAAATTGATCCTTGACGAAACAAAAATATGTCCAGATATATACGAAGCCGTCGGCACTAATAGTGAGGATCCATAGTCAGATTACTAAAAATCGAGCCCCGGGCCCTAAAAAATCTAGAGAGAAGGCAGAGAGAATCGAAACTTAGCTTGGAAGAAAGCTCCATCAAAATATCTCAGCCTCATATATTTATAGAGAAACACCAAAATTCTTAGTTCAGTCAACTGGACCCCCAGTTCAGTCGACTAAACAGCCTACTACAAATCACAAAAATGCCCACTGCCACGGTTCAGTCAACCGAACCCCCATGTCCAGTCAATCGAACTCCAAATTGTCGATTTAGTCGATTGGGCCAAGCCCTCCAGTCGACCAAACTGTTGGGCAGAGTGTTTTTCCACGTAAAAACTAGTTTTTCTCCCCAAACGCTAGCCAAACAAGCCTTAATAGAACCCGAACACGAGCCGAGGGTACATTTAAAACATTCCGAAGGTTCCGAAATAATTCGAACACTTAATCATTCCAACATGAATCGGGTCGGGGTCTCACAACTCACCCCTTCTTAAAGAAATTTTGTTCCCGAAATTCAACACTAAAACTCAAACCAATATTTGTCCCGCAACCATCAACAACATATGGTGCAAACCCAACGATACTGTACAACAGCAGAAATGCCTCAGCAACCGAAACCCCAAAACTGAAGTTGTCACATAACTGATACCAAGAATACACATCCTTAAGGAATTAGTCTCCGTACAGATTGTTCACACGTACAAGTTCCACTAACATCACTATCGTCCAAGGAACATCCCTGAAACACCGGATCAAAATCCAGCTCACACCACCAAACCTCAAAACCTGACTCTCGCCAAACTCAAACCACTCCGGCGATAAACACTTCACCCAAGACCAATCTGCCACGGTACTCGATCGCAAACATGCTCTATCCTCGAACACAGAGACTATCATTCTCGTCTTCGTTGCCATATACTGGCTCAATCACATCTCACCATGCTCCCCAAGGGCAATCCCCACAAGTCCAAACACACGATGTCAAGCCCTGACATCGGTCACACGAAGTCACACACACTGCACACAATCTTTACTCAAGTCCCGATGATCACCTGATGACCACCGATTTTGCTATCACATAATCCCCCTACCGATGCCACTATCTCCATTATAGAAGTTGTCATAACACCAATCCACGAGCAACAACACAACACCCAATTCCATAGAGAAGTTCACTTAACTCACCTGGAACACCAAAGAACAGATCTCAGCAAACCCTCCAACCTTCATCCTGTACTCAAACTTCCATCACGAACCACAATTCTCGCCCAGGAGAAACATCAGGTGTTACACCATTGTCTGGGATAAGGTTTCACACAACCGAAAACCGATCTGGTATCATAGCCAGTGAGTCATCTGACTCTAGCGAGTCACTTGACTCCAGCGAGTCACTCGACCAAACACGTCACGTAGACAGAACATCTCGTAGGTATCCAACAACCTATATCAACCAAATCATAACTCCCATACAACAACACGTCACTGCACAACTCAATGTCTCGCCATCAGATCACTAATACCGAGGCTACATATCAACCTCAAATGAAACACAATCTCCATCGCCTAACAAATCAAACATGATCCTTGTGATCCAGCCAAGCGAACAGGTCGACTGACATATCGCATCAACTCCAACGCAAAACACATACATCAATTCCTTAAATCCACAATAGCAGAATAGTCGAACCCAAGATACCAACCAAAACTTAATTCTTACACTTAGCAATTTCCTCACTAAACTTATCACGGCCCTTCCGTTCCATATCAAGCAGTGCCATCGATCCAAACAGGCCACGCCAACCAAGGCTTCCCAAACATCATATCCTTCCTGATTCATACTTTATCATAGTCTCGGGACTACCATCCACTCAAACAACAGTTATGTCGAAGCACAACACTTACCACAATCGAAAACCACTCCTCGACTCCAAGAACTCTAAGAATTTTGAGCAGCTCAAAGCTCCAACCATGACCCAAGCGAGACTCACAAAAGTCTTCCAAAAACTCACCATACACATATCACAGCTGCACTGTTCTGACAAAATCCCCGCTCTGCCAAGAGCTAGAGACACAACCACACACACACAATGGTCAATGATCTTCAACTGATCAATGCAAAGAACGCTACGTCTTAACACTAACTCTCTTGTCTATAAAAAATAAACAGCATAGGGGATGCAACCCACATGGTTCAACTATCATACAAACAAGCCATACTGACTAGGTTACCATGACCTATCATGTTTACCACACTCATACGTACTCCTTTACGGTCTTCCACCACGGGAGAATACCAACCCCATCATGCACTTCTTTACGGTTCCCAACCGCGGGAGCAATCGGATCCCAGGTCACACATAGAGACGGTCGGATGCAAAGCGTCTCGCATCACGCGTTGAAGCCACGAAGAATCCATCTTATAATCACCCAATCACGGGGACACAAGTCCCTGAGTCACCACTCTAAGGGTCACACACGGGTACAAACCAACTGAGATTCCACAGTCTCAGAACACAACCAAATCTAAACTAATCAAGAACCTGGCATCTCCATCCAACCGAGATGAAACAACTCATACTAGACAATTGTCTACAAGAAAACTCTCTCTCTCTCTCTCTCTCCTTCCATCCAAAGGAAAGAAAAGGGCTAACAAAAATCATGACCCAACCTCAGCGTACTGGAGTACTCCTCAACACTTAGCCTCTAAGAACTCTATAAGTCCTACCTCGAGGCCATATTGACTACAGTCACACAATTGCTGTCAACTCCGATCACAATACTCAGGTCATCCGCTACACCAAGCTCTCTCTGACCTCATTCACACACGTGAACACCATCAATCCGTGTACCTGGTACAACACATCCCATTGTACCCAAAACCTAACTTCACAAGGTTGCGCTACACAACCTGACTCCTGCTAGGCAAACCATAATCACGTCACAGCCTCAAGCTCAC
This sequence comes from Heliamphora exappendiculata, assembly GCA_034768845.1. Taxonomy (NCBI): domain Eukaryota; kingdom Viridiplantae; phylum Streptophyta; class Magnoliopsida; order Ericales; family Sarraceniaceae; genus Heliamphora; species Heliamphora exappendiculata. Next base: position 6,813 of record JAOTRH010485937.1, read on the forward strand.
TGTCCAAGGCACAACATCAAACAAGGAACCTAATCCTGAGACCTTTCATCTAGAGTTACTATTAACTCCCAAGACCATACAGACACCTTTTGCACTTCCGCCCTCAAGGCACACACGATCACAGGCATCATATCCTATGATTTCTCACATATCACCCTAGGCTAGTCAAATCACATGGTACACAACTGAACTTTATTACTCCACGCTTCGTTCCCATGGGCAAACAACATACCCATCTCTAAACCTAAGGTGGAACACAAATAACCTCTAGACATATCATACCTAGGATACGTCATCGCAGCACTAAGCCAGCCACAAGAACCTAGCACGGTTCCCAAACGTGATCTCCTAATCACTAGGACATCGACCAAACCACTAACCTGCATTCCCACAGGAATCTCACTAAACTGATACTCGTTGCAGGAGCCCTTACACATTCTCATACAGCCGTAACCCGTGCTCTTCCCAACATAATTGCAACTCATACTCATTCCCACATCCTTGAGCTCACGCACTCGTAACTCGAGTCTCAAACCTCAAGGAGGTATGGCAACGTCCAAGGTCATCAGAACTACTATGACTACCGTCAACATCCTGTTGATCACCATCAACGTCCTACTGACAGGGATATTCCCAGAACCACTCATGTTCTGCTGTCTCAACATACACCCGATCAAAGATTACTACGCTCCCATCCACTATGTTCCCGTTTATACCCCATCCTGAGTACACGGCTTATGACATAGCATGGCTCAAGACGTACCTAATCCATCACACGGCCAAAACCACGTACATCAAAATTTTGAAAGGAATAATCACTATCCACAATCCAAGCATAATAACTAAGATCTAGGGTTTCCAACACCCCATTGCCCCTACTCGCAAGGCTCTCCTTAACACCACTACCACTTCTGGTAACTTACTCTCTAGAGAAGCCAGTTACCCGAGCCAAAGCCATCAACCATGCTTCGACTACACCTGAACAAAACTCTGCTCAAACACTCAACAAACACCAACTGAGGCCATCCTCACGTGACTAAATCCAACTCAATGTCGAGTTCCACAACGTACCAAGTGATCAATGCTTAACCCATAACCCTGTCTCTGCAACAATCACTGCAACCACTGCAACTGAGTCGCACATCCAAGACCCAAACTACGATCTCGTCGCATCTAAGGGTGTACAGGTTATATAGAAAGAAAACATGAAACACGACAACCTAAGGTCGATCTATCATGTTATTTCTACCACATACTACATAATCATGCTAACATGTAGCCACAATGATCATGCGGACACAACACCAATACCGGGGAGAATCGACAAGAATGACGCGTCACTTTGGATAACCCACATAGATTCCTTGCTAGAAATCACGTCCATGAAATGCGTTTCTAACATGGCTCCCAAGTTTGTTAGTCCGAAGGCCCGAAGGCAAGACTAATCAATCCTAAGGTCCAACCTCTATGCTCACATAAACACGACATCAACAACTCATGTTCAAAACACATGCAACCAAACACACACACACATCATCATAAGGTGATGCACCCTCATCTCCCACAGCTCATAGGTATTCGAACCCAGATCTCTGATACCAAGTTATCATGCCCCAAACATCTGGGTCACGTGAAAGCCTACAAAAATACCCATTTTAGAAAATAGGTTTTACAATTGAAAATCAAAGTATACAATATTTCGATAAAAGTCCCCACAGTTCAACTCTCGTAAACTGAAAACATGAATCTCATACATGAATAACATATCGCCTAAAGGCATACAAAACCAGCCATCACAGGCGTTACACGTGAAAGTACATGTACAAAACGGGAAAATTACAGCAAGTGTTCCATCACCTCTGCAACTAGGTCAACTCATCATGCTCACCTAAAAATATTTTACAGCAAAATCCCACACCGTGAGCCGAAGCCCAATAGAACATAGACAGTAAAACTGTAAAGCAGGCTATGCAATTACACACAAATGGGCTCAACCACAGGAGCCAAAAAGGTTTTTCTTCTAAAATTACAAGTTTTTCGTCAGACTATCACGAGTCTCAAAAAGGTTTTATCCCATAAAACTCCACATTTTTCATCCTTCAAACTATGCATATAATCCTGATAGATATCATGCCACAGTTAAGGAAAAGCTGTAAATAAAATAGTACGCTCCACTTAGGCCACTCAGCCAAGGAGAAAGATATAAATGTAGTCCTATGTACCGATTTTGCCACACCGACAAAGGTAACAACTATAGACTCTCGTCTATTACCCTTAACCCGTAGGTTTAGTAATGACAAGTTCTATACGGAGTCACAACAACAATGCCATTAACGGAGGCAACCGACTTAATTTACGTGGTCATACCCGAGGGCACTAAGCACCCATACAACCACTTAGTTTACGGGATCACAACCCGAGGGCACTAAGCACCCACCAACCTCATTTATGGGGATTAATCCGAAGGCACGTAGGGACCTACTCTGCGCACGTTTCTGGACTTACACCGATGAGCAATGGAAGCCCAATTCAACACACACACTGTCATGGTACATTTATGGAGAACATTTTAAAACCATTGTAGCTCAACTACGAAAATCTATAAAATAATTTATACGACACATGTATAAAAGGAGATCCAATCCATCAAAATGGAGATCTAAAACCATTTCAACAAAATGTTTAAGAGTTGAGACTCAACCCCGCGGGTTAGCTCCAAACCTCCAAAAAGACTTTTTTTTTTCACCCGATTTCACAAAACACCTCGTTTTCAAACCTCCTTTTGAAAACCACGGATACCACGTACCCGAAACATGCATACAACCGAGAAAAGGTGTAAAAATCCCACTTTTATCCAAAAATCCCCGGTTACACATGAAAATCACATTTGATGTATTTTCTACTCGGTGAAAACACGTATAATCACATATATCACCCTTTACAGTAGTAAGGTCTAGAATCCTACCGCGGTGAGTCAAAACTCGAAGCCTCAAAAACCAATCTCGACGAAACAAAAATTTGTCTGGATATATACGAAGCCCCCGGCACCAATAGTGAGGATCCATAGTCAGATTGCTGAAAATCGAGCCCCAGGCCCTCAAAAATCTAGAGAGAAGGCAGAGAGAACCGAAACTTAGCTTGGAAGAAAGCTCCATCAAAATATCTCAGCCTCAGATATTTATAGAAAAATACCAAAATTCTCAGTTCAGTCGACTGGACCCCCAGTTCAGTCGACTGAACAGCCTACTGTAAACCTCAAAAATGCCCACCGCCACGGTTCAGTCGACCGAACCCCCATGTCCAGTCGATCGAACTCCAAATTTTTGGTTCAGTCGAGTGGGCCAAGTCCTCAAGTCGACCGAACTGCTGGGCAGAGTGTTTTTCCGCGTAAAAACTGGTTTTTCACCCCAAACTCTAGCCAAACAAGCCTTAACAGAACTCGAACACGCGCTAAGGGTGTATTTAAAACATTCTGAAGGTTCCGAAATAATTCAAACACTTAATCATTCCAAAATGAATTAGGTCAGGGTCTCACATTCACGGCTTGATTTAGGATTTTTAAAAAGGTTACGGTCGTGAGAGTAAGGACACGGCCTGTTCTAGGGTTTTAAAAAATGTGGCGGTCATGAGGATAAGAATGTCACGCCCTGGGGGGTTTTTTTGGTTTTATGGGGTTTTGAGCTGAATTCAAGATTTTTCTTTCTTGGGAGTAACTCTGAGAATAACTCTTTTTTTTCGTCATTGGAGCACATTCAAGATGGGTGCCCAATATTCGGCTTGGTTAGATTGAGGTGTCTACAGAGGGTACTCTGCCAAAGTACCGAGAGAGTACAAGTTTTGACTCTAACACCCTGCTGCTTTGTCGAAGTACGAGTCTCAGTACACTAATACTCTATCGAATTCTTGATTCATCATTGGAATTGGAGCATTACCCGAGGATTGGATTACTGATCACCATTTCCTGACTTGAGGATACCCTGGATAGTAGCGATTTAGGAATTCTGTTTGGATCTCCGGCCTTTATTTCTTCACTTTCTCTCTTTTGGAGTGGCCGAGTTAATTTCAATACTTTATTTTGAGCCATTACACAATTGATTCAATTACACCGTTTTGATTTGATTAGATTGTGGATATTTAGTTTGGATAAGCATGTTTAGCTTATTTGAATCTAGTTAACTAAGCTAAATTCATAAATCAAAGCAAATCTTAGTTTACTTTGCACACCCGCACTTAAAATACTGTTAATTCTCAATTTATGAAGATAGTGCCAACATATCCGACAATTGCGATTTACAATGTCGTAGTTGTCACATTTTGTGCACTCACATTCATATATGGTCACAATGGTCAATATTGCGCTCGTATCTTACATTTTCTAGTTAATAATGACTATTACATTCCTATGTGGTAGTTGTTACTTTCATAGTTTAATTTCGTTTTAATAGCATTTTCTTTATTTTGTCGATCATTAGCATGAGATTCATAGAATTTTTTTTGTATTAGCTTAATTCCTTTTTAAGTAACATCTCTTATTGTTTTGTTGGTAATTAACATGTAATCTCCATTTGAGTGTAATTAGATAATTTTGGAGTATGTTTTTTTTTATTTTGTTTAAAATCATGTTAGTGTAATTTTTAGGTTATTTGACAATATGCATTTTTGGTGTGATAATTTTAGAGCATGTTTTTGTTTACTTTTCTTAAAATGATGATTAGGATAATTTAGGATGTTTGACAAAATTGTATGCAATTTTGATTAGAATCTAGAGAATTTTGGGATTACATTTCTTTTGAATTGGTACCATGTCATGTTTATCCTAGTTTTGATTATTTGATGATATTGCATGCGAGTTTGCTCCATATATCATTTAGTTAAAAATTGCATGCTGTAGGACTTAAGATTTTTCTTTTGCTATTTGTTTTGTTTTGGCATTCTATATACATAGGTTATTTATTTTTCTATTTTGATTTTGGATGTTCTCTACTTGTCTCTATTTTTTGTATTTACATGTGTTGGAGGCAAGACTGTCAAGATTTTTATTTTTACAAACGATTATCTGAAAAAATTAACTAGACGAACAAATGCCAAAACGAGCTCCAGATAAATTCTTTTGATAACGAACGATCAAAATAAAATCCGTGCATCCGAAGTTAATTTAGAAGAATACCTTTTTACCGATCGAATCTTCAACTGTGATTTGAATCCGAGTTAAAACTCTTGTCAGATCTTCTACTGTATTCCCCTATGCGATTCCCGGATATAGTGTGGGCTATAATCCTCCGAGAATTCGTACCGGTAGAACTAGAATAGCTTTAGTCTTAGAAGACAAGTTATAAAACTGGTTTAGCCTACCCGCATATATATAGGGGTACAGTAGGGATCTGGAGAGTAATTATGAGTAAGACTTCCAGTGAAAAATAGACACGTATCAGCGGTTTCTACAATTAACTAAACCTCGTAACAGCATCTACAATTATGAAAAATTAGCAGCGATTTCTGTAATTTTTATAAAATACTGAATTACAGTTCACACCACTAAAGAACTATAATTGCACCCTGATCATAATCTCAAAACCATATAGCATTGAGCTCCTGTTATTAAATTTACCTGCCACGTTAAGATTTTCTCCCCACGTTAAGATTTTCGATACCTGCTAATTAAATTTAATTTTTGATTATTTAATTTAATGGCATCTTGATATTTCTTAAACCCTTTTACTTAACTTATTTGACCGTCGGATAATTAAATTTACCTGGAGAGTTTGGCCTGGTCAAAACTTATAAGCTTCCTTATGGGGGTATCGTCAATTTTGATCTTTCGGGACGTGAATTCCGTCAATAATTAATATTCGCTATATAAATAATACCGCTATCCAACTCACCGGGAATATAGACCCATATAAGATCGCACCCTCTAATGAATCAAACAACGAATATTAAAGATACGCAAATTAATAATTATTTTAAGATTAAGAAGATAAGCATTATTCATAATAACCTTGAGGTGTGAATTAATTTATATAGTCAGTATAAAATTAATTACCCAAAATGTCCTGTTTAATAGACAAAAAGTGTACTGGCACAGAGAGTTAGAACAATAGACTACGCTATTATCTGTTCTCCGTAACTAGGGCAGGCTTACTAAAACTCTGTGTCATAGTTGTATGGATGATATGTCCATTTCTATCTAAACTGTGAATATAAAACTTATATTCTGTAAAAATCTAAAATATGATCTTCTGTGTGTACGCCGTACTCTACCGCTAGATTAAATACTATACAGAATATTGAATATCCATGCATAACAAAGAAATAATATGCATATATTGCTTATAAAGATTCTTATAAAATAGAAAATTAATTTTATTAAAAAATAAAATTAAATATTAAAAATATGATTTTTAGTATCTCAACCCTAACAATCTCCCACTTATACTCAAAACCATGCTACTATACATCTGACTCCATGCCCTCTACATGACTATCAAAAGTCTTAGTCGGTAAGCTCTTTGTAAAGGATCTGCAAGGTTGTCTCATGATGTAAACTTTATGTTTGACTAGAAATCTGAGTCTGTGTATCCCAAAGGTACTAAACTGTCTTTCTAGTAAATCAACAGATAATCCTTAGTCATTTTCAGGTACTTAATTATATTCTTTACCGCAGTCCTGCCCTAAATTAGACTGATATTTGGTAATCATGCCAACGGTAAAGCAGATGTCGGATCTAGTGCAAAACATAGCATACATGAGGCTTCCTACTGCTGAAGTATAAGGAACCGCCTTCAACTTCTCTATCTCATCAGGTTTCTTAGGATACTGATCCTTGGATAGAGTGATTCCATGCCTAAAAGGGAGAAACCCTTTCTTGGAATCCTGCATGCTAAAATGAGCAAGGATATCATCGATATATTTTGGTTGTGATAAGACCAACATCATTTGTTTTCGATCTCGCACAAGCTTGATCCCAAGGACGTGACTAGCTTCTCCCAAGTCCTTCATATCGAACTGTCCAAATAACCGTAATTTAACCATAGATAATGCCCCCACATCATTTTCGATGAGCAAGATATCGTCTACATAAAGAACTAGGAAGACCACCATGCTTCCGTCACGCTTCTTGTACACACAGGACTCATTTGGACTTTGATCAAAATCATAAGACTTAATGACTTGATAAAACTGAGTGTTCCAAGATCTCGATGCCTGCTTAAGTTCATAAATGGATCTTTTAAGTTTACACAACATGTGTTCTTGGCCCTTTTTAATGAATCTGTCTAGTTGTATCATATAGATATACTCAATAAGACTTTCGTTAAGAAAAGCTGTCTTGACGTCCATTTGCCAAATTTCTCAATCAAAATGAACGGCAATGGATAAAAGAATTTGGATAGACTTAAGCATGGCTATCGGCGAAAATATTTTCTCATAATCGATCTCTTCTTTCTGAGTGAACCCTTTAGTAACAAGCCTTGCTTTGAAAGTTTCAACCTTCCTGTCTGCTCCTCTCTTCCTCTTGTAGATTCACTTACATCCAATGGGTTTGATCCCTTAGGGTGATTATACAAGTTTCCAGACATGATTGGAATACATAGATTCTATTTCTGAATTCATAACCCTTTACAAACATCTGCATCTTTGTCTTGAAGTGCTTTATTGTAGTTATAGGGCTCGGTATCTAGTTCTGTTGGGATCCTATCAAAAGACTCTCCTGAGAACATATACCGGTCAGGTTGATGAACAACCCTCCCACTACGACGAGGCACTACCTGTGTCTGTGTACTAGCAGCAATACGCTATCACGCCCCAAACATCCGAGTCACGCGAAAGCCCATCAAAACACCCATTTAAGAAAAATTGGTTTCACAATTAATAATCAATATATACAACATTTGGATAAAAGATCCAAACAGTTCAACTGTCATAAACTAAAAAAAAATATGCATTCTCATACATGAATAAACATATCGCCTAAAGGCGTACAAAACCAGCCTCAACAGGCATCACATGTGTAAGTACATGTCTCAAAAAGGGAAAACTACAACAAGTCTTCTATCACCTCTGCAACTAGGTCAACTCATCATGCTCACCTAAAAAGGTTTTACAGCAAAATTTCACACCGTGAGCCGAAACCCAATAGAACATAGACAATAAAACTGTAAAGCAGGCTATGCAATTACACACACAGGCTCAACCACATGAGCCAAAAAAAATTTCCTTCCAAAATCATAAGTTTTCTGCCAGACTATCACGAGTCTCAAAAAGGTTTTATCTCATAAAACCCCACATTTTTCCATCCTTCAAACTATGCATATCATCCTAATAGATATCATGCCATAGTTAGGGGAAAGCTGTAAGTAAAACAGTAAGCTCCACTCAGGCCACTCAGCGGAGGAGAAAGATATAATGTAGTCCTATGTACCGACATCGACAAAGGTAACAACTATAGACTCTCGTCTATTACCCTCGACCCGTAGGTTTAGTAATGACAAGTTCTATACGGAGTTCCAACAAATACGCCATTAACGGAGGCAACCGACTTAGTTTATGGGGTCACACCCGAGGGCACTAAACACCACACAACCACTTAGTTTACGGGATCACAACCTGAGGGCACTAAGCACCCACCAACCAAGTTTACGGGGATTACCCCGAAGGCATGTAGGGACCTACTCTGCGCATGTTTCCGGACTTACACCGAGAAGCAATGGAAGCCCAACTCAACACACCCACTGTCACGGTACATCTATGGAGAACATTTTAAAACCCACCATAGCTCAACTACGAAAATCCGTAAAACGATTTATACAACATATGTATAAAAATAAATCCAATCAATCAAAATGGAGATCTAAAACTATTTTCAACAAAACGTTTAAAAGGTGAGACTCAACCCCGCAGATTAGCTCCAAACCTACAAAAAGATATTTTTCACCCGATTTCACAAAACACTTCGTTTTCAAACCTCCTTTTGAAAACTACGGATACCACATGCCCGAAACATGCATACAACCGAGAAAATGCGTAAAAATCCACTTTTACCCAAAAACCACGGTTTAAAACATGTAAACAACATTTCATGCATTTTTACCAGGTGAAAGCAAGTATAACTGCATACAACACCCTCATAACAGTAGTAGGTCTAGAATCCTACATCGGAGAGTCAAGAACTCGACGTCTTAAAACTAAATGGCGTCAGAACGAGAATTCGATCGGATGGATGCGAAGCCCTCGGCCGCGATAGCAAGGATCCATGAAAGAATCAACAACAAACCAAGCCCCGGGCCCTCAAAGCTAGAGAGAAGGAGGAAAAAAGGGGTTTCTTAGGTCTGAAGAAAGGTTTTTGTCTCAAAACACCGCCATTAGAGCTTTTATAGAAAACCAAAAATAGCACTGTCCAGTCGACCGAACTAGTGAGTTCAGTCGATCGAACTCCAGATCTACAATTCAGTCGATCGAACTGGACCCCCCAGTCGACTGAACTCCACACCAGTGGCGTACTGGAATTTGCTGCTATGTTTCGAACAAAAAACCAACCCAACCCACCTGACCAAGGTCTGGGAAAGCAGAAAACACATTCACACATGCTTTTTTACAACTTTAAAGCATAAACCATGTATCGATGCTATCATATACAGGAATAAAAGCGTCACGTATATAAACAACTCAAAATTAAAAGGGTCAGGGTCTCACAACTCTCCCCCCTTAAGGAATTTTGCCTCCGAAATTTGCAACAAGGTCACGAGGTGAATAGGTCTGGATATCTAGCACGCATCCTAGACTCAAGCTCCCATGTCGCTTCCTCAGCCCCGCGATGAGGCCACATGACCTTGACATAAGCAATGGTTCTGTCCCACAACACATGCTCCTTTGTATCAAGAATTCTCACTAGACGCTCCTCATAGGTGGCATCCTCATCAATCCGTAGCTCAGTCCAATCTAACACATGTGAAGGATCTGGCTCGTACCTCCGAAGCATGGAAACGTGGAGCACGTTATGCACAGATACTAACTGAGGTGGTAATGCCAAACGGTAAGCAACCTCTCCAACCCTATCAAGAATCTCAAAAGGTCCAATGAAATGCGGTGGTAGCTTCCCACTACGATCAAATCTCATCAAACCTCTACGTGGCGAGACCTTCAAAAACACATGATCCCCCACTGCAAACTCCAAAGGTCGCCTCCTCTGATCTGCATTAACTCTTTTGACGGCTCTGCGCTGTCAGTAGGCGTTGGCGAATCATAGCAACCTTCTCCGTCGTCTCCCTTACTATGTCTGGTCCCAAGACTGTGGTCTCTCCCACGTCTGTCCAACACACGGGTGATCTACACGGTCTTCCATACAAATCCTCATACGGTGCCATCCCAATACTAGACTGATTGCTATTATTGTATGTAAACTCTTCCAATGGTAGATGATCCTCCCACGAACCTCTGAAATCAAGGACACAAGACCTCAGCATATCCTCCAGAATCTGTATAGTCCTCTCTGACTGGCCATCCGTCTTGGTGTGAAAAGTAGTACTGAACGTCAAGTTCATCCCCAAGACCTCCTGCAAACTCTGCCAAAAGTGCGATGTGAAGCGCAGGTCTCTGTTAGAAACAATGGATACTGGCAGTCCGTGCAATCTAACTACCTCCCTGACATACAAGCTACTCGGTCGTTCCACCGAATCCCTCACTCGGATAGGGAGAAAGTGTGCAGATTTCGTCAACCTATCAACCACAACCCATACGGCGTCGTGTCCTCTAGGTGACTGAGGAAGTCCTGACACAAAGTCCATCGTGGCAAGCTCCCACTTCCACTCTGATATAGGCAACGACTATAGCAACCCTGTCGGTCTCTGATGTTCTGCCTTTACCTGATGACAAGTGAGGCATCAGGAAACAAACTGGATCACATCTCGCTTCATCCCTGTCCAATAGAACTGACGACGTAAGTCATAGTACATCTTCGTGCCTCCAGGATGCACGGCAAGACGAGAATGATGACACTCACATAATAGATCATCTCAGCATGACTCTGGCACAAATAACCTGGCTACCAACCTCAGACTCTGATCAGAACCCACAATCCATCCTGCTGTATCCTCGCCACTAGCAACACGGCCTCATATCATCTGAGCCTCCTGATCCGTCCGCTGGGCCTCTAGCACACGTGCTATCAATGTTAGTCGATTAACTACAGAAAACAAGGTGGCACCCGTCTCAATCTCCCTGAGGCACAAATCAAACTCTCCAACATCTGCAAGCATGTCTCACTCACGTATAGCCACAGAAGCTAACGACCCGTGAGATCTTCTACTGAGCGCGTTTGCCACAACATTGGCCTTCCCTAGATGATACTGCAAATCAAAATCATAATCCTCTAACAGTTCCATCCACCGTCGTTGGCGCAAGTTCAGGTCCTTCTGCGAAAATAAGTATTTTAAGCTCTTATGATCGGAGAAAACCTCAAAATGCTCACCATAAAGATAGTGACGCCTTGTCTTCAAGGAAAAGACCACAGCTGCCAACTCTAAATCGTGTGTAGGATAGTTCTTCTCATGCGTCTTCAATTGCCGAGAACCATAGGCTACAACTTTACCTCCCTGCATCAAAACACATCCAAGACCGTCATGTGATGCATCACAGTATACAGTGTACCCCAAGCCTCGCTCTGGAATGATTAACACTGGCGGACTAGTCAACCTCGTCTTCAGCTCCTGGAAAGCTGACTCACGTGGCTCACTTCAAACAAACACAACTCCCTTCCGCGTCAGACGCGTCATTGGTGCAACGAGTCTAGCAAAGTCCTTCACGAACCGTTGGTAGTAGCCTGCTAAACCCAAAAACCTACGTATCTCAAAGACGTTCTTCAGTCGCTCCCAACCAGTCACAGCATCAGTCTTTGACGAATCCACAGCTACACCATCTGTCGACACCACGCGTCCCAAAAATCTCACTTCCGACATCCAGAATTCGCACTTCTCGTACTTCGCATAGAAACGGTGCTCTCTCAAAGTCTGTAGTACAATTCGCAGGTGATCCTCGTGCACCTCTCTAGTAGGTGAATATATCAGAATATCATCCACAAACACCACTACAAAACTATCCAGATAAGGATGGAAAATCTGGTTCATCAAACTCATGAACGTAGCAGGTGCATTCGTCAGACCGAACGGCATAACTAGAAACTCGTAGTGACCATAGCGAGTCCTAAAAGCAGTCTTCGCTATGTCCTCGTCCCTAATCCTCAACTGATGATATCCAGATCTCAAGTCAATCTTCGAGAAGCAGCTTGAACCCCTCAGCTGGTCAAACAAGTCATCTATTCTCGGCATCAGATACTTGTTCTGCACTGTCACTTGATTTAGCTTCCTGTAGTCGATACACAAACACAACGATCCATCTTTCTTCTTCGTAAAAAGAGCAGGAGCTCCCCACGGCGAAGTACTTAGGCGTATAAACCCCCTGTTTAGCAACTCCTACAGCTGAAAGGTGGCACATATAACCCTCAGATCATCTTCCTCACTCTGAAGCAAATCCAGAATCCTGGTAACCAGCTCCAGCCACTCAGTGGAAACCGTGGGAGTGGGATCCCCAAAAAAGGTAGAAGGGTCCAGACAGAAAAACTCGCGCATCGCAACCATCCCCTGGGTTCAGGTATGGTTTCTCTCCCCCTAGAGGCCTCAGCCAGTTATCGGATGGAGCCGACCATCTCACGCAACAGATCTCCCTCAGCAACGCGTCCTTGGGGTGCATTAGCATCCCCAACATCTGGGACTGGAATGTTCCTTCAGCCAGAACCACGGCCACGGCCTCGTCCTCCCCACATGGCTATAACTCTATACGAAAGTAACATAACAAGATAAGAATCCATGCAACATGCCATGTTAATGTAAAAGATAGATAAACATGCTAATACATAGCCCCATAGATCATGTCATCACATATCTCACATACCGAGGAGAACCAATAAAAAAGACTCGTCACTCTGAACAACCTACTCAGATTCCTTGCTAGAAATTACGTCTGCGAAACGCGTCTCTAACATAGCTCCCAAGTATGTTAATCCAAATGCCCGAAGGCAAGACTAATCAATCCTAAGGTACAACCTCCATACCCACGTATACACCGCAAGCTATCATGCTATGTTAGGAAAACGCTGTAACACATGCAATCAAGCACACATACATCCTCACAAGGTGATGTACCCTCATTTTCATGGCTCATACGTATTCGAACCCAGAGCTCTGATACCAAGTTGTCATGCCCCAAACTCCAGGTCACGCAAAAGCCTACCAAAACACCCATTTAAGGAAAATAGGTTTCACAGTTAATAATCAAAATATACAACATTTGGATAAAAGATCCCCACGGTTCAATTCTCATAAACTAAAAAAAACATGCATTCTCATACATGAATAAACATATCGCCTAAAGACGTACAAAACTAGCCTCAACAGGCATCACATGTGTAAGTACATCTCAAAAAGGGAAAACCACAGCAAGTCTTCCATTACATTTGCAACTAGGTCAACTCATCATGCCACCTGAAAAGATTTTATAGCAAAATCCCACACCGTGAGCCGAAGCCCAATAGAACATAGACAATAAAACTGTAAAGCATGCTATGCAATTATACACACACAGGCTCAACCACAGGAGCCAAAAAGGTTTTTCTTCCAAAATTATAAGTTTTCTGTCAGACTATCACGAGTCTCAAAAAGATTTTATCTCATAAAATCCCACATTTTCCATTCTTCAAACTATGCATATCATCCTAACAGATATCATGCCACAGTTAAGGAAAAGCTGTAAATAAAATAGTAAGCTCCACTTAGGCCACTCAGCTGAGAAGAAAGATATAATGTAGTCCTATGTACCGACTCTGCCACATCGATAAAGGTAATAATTATAGACTCTCGTCCATTACCCTCGACCCGTAGGTTTAGTAATGACAACTTCTACACGGAGTTACAACAAATACGCCATTAATGGAGGCAACCGACTTAGTTTACGGGGTTACACCCGAGGGCACTAAGCACCCACATAACCACTTACTTTATGGGACCACAACCCGAGGGCACTAAGAACCCACCAACCTCATTTACGGGGATTAATCCGAAGGCACGTAGGGACCCACTCTGCGTACGTTTTTGGACTTACACCGAGGAGCAATGGAAGCCCAACTCAACAAACCCACTGTCACGATGCTTCTATGGAGAACATTTTAAAACCCACCGTAGCTCAACTACGAAAATTCACAAAATAATTTATACAACACATGTATAAAAAGAGATTCAATCCATCAAAATGGAGATCTAAAACCATTTCTAATAAAACGTTTAAAAGGTGAGATTCAATCCTGCGGATACCACGTACTTGATTAAAACGTCTCCTAAAAAGACGTTTTTTACCTGATTTCACAAAACACTTCATTTTCAAACCTCATTTTCAAAACTACAGATACCACGTACCCGAAACATGCATACAACCAATAAAAGGCATAAAAACCCATTTTACCCAAAAGCCACGATTTAAAACATGTAAACAACATTTCATGCATTTCTACCAGGTGAAAACAAGTATAACTGCATACAACACCCTCATAACAGTAGTAGGTCTAGAATCCTACCTCGGAGAGTCAAGAACTCGACGTCACAAAATTGAACGGTATAAGAACGAGAATCCAATCGGATGGATGCGAAGCCCTCGGCCCTAATAGTAAGGATCCACGAAGGAATCAACAACAAACCAAGCCCCGGGCCCTCAAAGCTAGAGAGAAGGAGGAGAAAAGGGGTTTCTTAGGTCTGAAGAAAGGTTTTTTTCTCAAAACACCGCCATTAGAGCTTTTATAGAAAACCAAAAATAGCACTGTCCAGTTGACCGAATTAGTGAGTTCAGTCGACCAAACTCCAAATCTATAGTTCAGTCGACCGAACTGGATCCCCTAGTCGACCGAATTCCACACCAATGGCGTACTGGAATTTGTTATTGTGTTTCAAGCCAAAAACCAACCCAACCCACCTGACCAAGGTCTGGGAAAGCTAAAAACAAATTCACACATGCTTTTCTACAACTTTAAAGCATAAACCATGCATCGATGCTGTCATATACAGGAATAAAAGCGTCACGTAAATAAACAACTCAAAATTAAAAGGGTCATGGTCTCACACACGCTGTGCAGAATCAGAACCCTGTGCATCAGCACCATGTTCTTGATTTGCACTTGTTCCGATAATTCTCCCACTACGATGAGGTAATGGGATATTAGTGACTTGTTCTTTCGTTCTACTGGTATTTTCTCTCAGTTATTCTAAAATAATATTGCTTTTGGGCATGTGATCCATAATATAATTCTCTTCAAAGAATCTGGCATTGGTGCTAATAATGATCTTCTGATCCTTAGAATTACAAAATAGACCACCATTCGTTTTCTTGAAAAACTCAACAAAGAAACAAACTTCTATCCTCGGTTCTAACTTACCCGCATTCCCTTTTAGCACATGTGCTGGACACTCCCAAATTCGAATGTGTTTCGGACAAGGCTTACGCTTAGTCCATAATTTTGTGGGAGCAGGAGGTACTGACTTAGAAGGTACCAAGTTTAGAATGTAAGCCGCTGTCTCTAAAACGAGTCCCCAAAATGAATCGGGTAAACCTGAATAACTCATCATGGACCTTACCATTTCTATAAGAGTCATATTCTTTTTTTCTGCTGCACCATTCTGCTGTTGAATGCCAGGTACAGTCAACTGGGATGTAATCCCCCCTGAAGACAAGTAGTCCTTAAACTCTCCAAAGAGGTATTTTTCACCATGATCGGATCGAAGTGATTTGATACTTTTACCTAGATGTTTCTCCGCATCTGTCTTCAATTTTTTGAATTTCTCAAAACATTCAGACTTACGGTGTATCAGGTAAATGTATCCATACCTTGAGTAGTCATCAATCAAACTGGTTAAGTACACAAAGCCATCTCTAGCCTGGATTGTCATAGAACCACACACATCATAATGGACCAGCTCCAACGGTTCTTTAGCTCTATAATCTTTGGCTGAAAAGGGCCTCTTGATCATCTTACCCTCTAAGCAAGATTCACAGACTGAAAGTGCCTCCACTTTCAATGAACTCAAAAGTGACTTGTGGTTCTTCTTCCGTTCTACTAGTATTTTTTCTCAGTTCTTCAAGAATAATTTTGCTATTGGGTATGTGGTCCATAATATAATCCTCTTTAAAAAATCGAGCATTAGTGGTAACAATGAACACAAACTGAAAGTGCCTCCACTTCCAATGAACACAAAGGTCTATTTGCTACCAGCCTGTTTATCCTTTTTAGATTAATATGACCCAAGCATAAGTGACAAAGAAATGTTTAGTTCATTAAAGAAGAAAACTTTCTCTTATATGGTAAATTAGAAGTGTTATTTATTTTAGTCAGTTACAGTGTAGGAGAGATTGGAGTAATAATATAAAGATCATCCATCAATGTACCAGAACAGATAACCCATTTATTATCCTTAATAACCATAGAGTTATTAAAATAAACTAAATATCCATCTTTAGCCAATTTAGAAACGGAAACTAAGTTCCATCTAATGGCAGGTACATAAAGACAATCTCTCAATATTAAAACCCGATCTCTACCAAAACTGATAGTGACATCTTCTACTGCAACTGTTGTTACCTTTGTATTATTGCCCATATATTGAAAAATTTCTCCATCACTAAGTTGTCGGGTTTCTTGGAACTTCTGCAATGAATTGCAAATATGATTAGTGGCTCCCGTATCTACACACCAGGTACCGGTAGATAATATTGCTAAATATGTTTCCACAACCAGTGAAAAGAAATTACTCTATTTGTTCTGCCTTCTGAGAAATACTGGACATAACTTTTTCCAGTGTCGGGTCTGATTGCAGTGAAAA
This sequence comes from Heliamphora exappendiculata, assembly GCA_034768845.1. NCBI lineage: Eukaryota > Viridiplantae > Streptophyta > Magnoliopsida > Ericales > Sarraceniaceae > Heliamphora > Heliamphora exappendiculata. Next base: position 23,723 of record JAOTRH010485937.1, read on the forward strand.
CATATGCCTTTTGGATTTTTCACACAAATTCGTATCCCACTAACTACCCTGGAAACTGTCTCCCTATTTCTGAAATGTTTTCTTCTTCATGCCATTTAGCTCATAGGAAGAACATTTTTCTGAAATAAACACAGTTCATGGTATTGAAGAAATACCATTTGTAGTTAAAGTTATATCCAAGTTTACATTTTCAGTCAACAAAATTTAGTCCCGTTAGTTTATTTTTTTTAGTATTAAAGCGAGTGGGTTGAAAGTCATTTTAATCATTAGAATCGCATAATTAAAAAAATTGTTAATTATGATGAGTAAAATTTTGAATTTATTTTAACTTGATTTCTTCTACCATTTTAAAATTAATTGGCCAGCAGCCTGGTAACTTAAGAATATCATGCCTCGATGGGAGGGCATCTATTATCCTTCATAAGACCAGGAAGGCCAATTATTTTTAATTTTACTATCTAGGCAACTAATAATGCCAAGTAAAATTTAATAGCTGATATAGTTTCGGTCCTGTATATAATAGCAGTGACTCAAATGGAGATGATACTACTATATACAGCTAAGTGTTAACCATCACCTAATCTCAAATTAATCGCTTCGCAATGAACCTTTCAGATAGAGAAATGATCTACACTAACAATTATTCAGAATTATTCCCAAAGGAGGTTTGTACTGGCAATACTGCAATTAATCTGTCTGTTGAGTAGGAAGGTCTTACTGCTAACACGTAGGGTTTAATTGCATTACCTACAAACTGATGATGGAGACCGCGAGATTTATCTGTGAATAAATTCTCTCTCCCACTTAGATTTTTAAAATATTTTTGAGGGTTTTAAAAATCTATTTAATTAAAATAAATTTATTAATTTTAAAAATCACACTATCTAAAATAATAAAATATCTTTTTGTGTACACAATTTCAAAGATTCTGGTTTATCAAACCATCTTTTCGTATTTAAATGCGTAATAAATAAAATTTAATAAATGTATAATTTTTTCTATAACTTTTCAGCTAAGGTAATAATTAAAGACATTTATTTATTTTATTTTTCGTTCCACATTTTTCAAAAAATAATAATTTATTTTGATTAAATATTTTT